>OZ010610.1:911341-966341 GCA_963932145.1 Acanthosepion lycidas | reverse complement strand
TAACGTCAAAAACCGACATTATTTTTGCACCAACCTAATAGAACAACAGATAGATAACGAAGAACTCGTGTCAAGTGCGTGCTGAACAGTAGGAAATCCAAAATACCATTTCTATCCAATCAATTTGAGGCCCTGACTTCCCCAGCTGATAAGGCTTAATGACTTGCTCGGAAATTCTCATCCAATTCAACGCTCGACTCATTCGGATTACCCACAGCTGATTTTCCCCCTAGAACTTAGCCTCTATTGATCTAGATGAAGATAACCCCATCGATGGTATTGCACAACCTCTAAATTAGCCTCCCATGAGGCTAATGGCGGAGACGGGATACCAACCGATGTCCTGAAGTAAGGTGCTCCTGAACTGGCTCCAGTCCTCTCCAAATTATATAACTATTGACTCACTGACTCTTGCTTTTCAGCATGTTGGAACTCCTCATCTGTTGTCCCTGTTTTTAAGAACTCTGGAAACCCTTCTGATCCATCTAACTACCCTCCTATCAGTCTCCTATCACTTTTCGGTAAAGTATTCGAGGCTTTAAACAACGCCGTAGTGGCTAAGCACCTTACATCCCATGATCTACTTTTACAAACAATACGGTTCGCGCTTTTCCCGGTTTACCACAGACGTGCTCACGGCCATAACTGAATTTGCATACCAAAATCTTGACAATAACAGTGAAGCTCGAGCTCTGACTCTAGATATCTCTAAGGCGTTTGATAGGATTAGGTACGCCGGCCTTCTTCGTAAGCTTCAGTGATACAGCATTACAGGACGATTATTTGACTTAATACAATAATTCCTTTCAAACGGTGAAATGATGTCGTCCTAAACGGGTTCTCCTCCAGTTCCTTTTATACGAACACTGGTGTTTCCCAAGCCTCTATCCTGGATCCCAAACTGCTTCTGATCTTCAACGATCTTCCTGATGTCATCAGTTTCCAAGTAGGCATTTATACATACAGCACTACTATTTACTCCTGCCTCAATAGTAAATCCGGCATTGCTGACAAAATTAACCTGGCCGTTCTTCTCGAAAAAGACCTCCAATCTGTGATTGACTGGGACAGGAAATATCTTGTAAACTCTAATGCCTCCCAAACGAAACTGCTACTACTTACCCACCAGAGAGAACCCTCCTTGCCTCCCATCAGATGGATGATGTTCAACTCCACGAGAGCGCCTCTCTGCGCCTACATGGTTTCACGATTCTCACCGAGGTAAAACAACTACATTAAATCAATAGCTTCATCTACCGCAAGGAAATTTGGTTCTCTGTGTCGTGCCAGAAGGTTCTTCTTGCCTGAGTTCATCCTTCAATTCTAAAAATCAACAATTCGTCCTTGCATTGAATACTGCTGCCATATATGGTCTGGTACCCGCGCTGTTCATCTCGAGGTCTTCGACAAAATCCAGAGACGGATATGCAATGTTATAGGTCCTAATTTGGCATATCGTCTACAATCACTCTCTCACAGACTTTCCTCTGTATTTTCTACAAATACTTTCACGGTAACTGCTCCGACGAGCTACTTTCACTGGTTCCCAAACTGCATTAATTTAAGCATGCTTCTAGGTTGGCATCTTGGACCCACACTTTCACTGTCAAAACGGTTAAAGGTAGCCATCTCTTCTACTCTAACAGCTTCTTATATCGCACTTCCCGTCGGTGGAACTCCCTTCCTCCTACTTGCTTCCCTGATAGCTATAATCCTCAAATATTCAAATGTAATGTCAAGATCTCCTCATGCATTGATCTTGATCCCTGTCCTTGATTTTTTTTTCTGAAACACCTCTCTTGCTCATTCTCTGTAACTTTTGCGTACTAGTGGCACTCCCGCCATTCTTGGGTGGGGAGATATACTTAAAAAAAATTAACATATATATATATATATATATATATATATATATATATATATATATATATATGTAGAGAGAAAGAGAGAGAGAGAGAGATCAAAGATGTAGAGACAGTGTTAGATATTAAATAGATAATGTGCAAAGATAGATAATGAACAAAGCGAGAGAGGGAGACGTAGAAAATGCTAGGAACTAGTAAAGATACTTATGTTATGAACATGCTAATATAGATAGATGATAGATAGACAGACAGATTTAGATATTATTTAACGAACAGAGCGAGATCGATAGATAGCCACTCATATAGATATAAATAATGAACAGATCATGATATACAGATGTATAGATAGTCATATTGACACGTACATAAATAGTTTATGACACAATATATATATATATATATATATATATATATATATATATATATATATATATATATATACACACAAAAAAAAAAGATTCGAGCACTCTGAGTCATTAGCGGGTTCATTCAAAAATCTCCAACTGATGCCAGATCACTGGCGGTTCTGTCCTGGCTTGAGGCAATCGGGTGTCTAACTACACTGATGAGCTCTGATACAGCAAAACAGTCTGTTTGTAAATGACAATATATACGCCCCCGAGCACTTTAGAAGGAAAGCGCGAATTTGAAAACAGTGACTGCTACTACTGATAGTGCAAAGCTCTTTTACTCTGAGTCACTGACATGTTTGTTCAAAAATAAACACGTAAAAATTTACCTTCCTCTCTGCCGAGACCTAAGAGCTTAGGGGAAAAACGATTTGATACCAAATCAGTTGGGTTTCGATCTTGATTTGAAGGAATCAGATGTCGACCAACAGACAAATGAGCTGAGCAAAACAGTCTGTCGGTAGATGACGATATATATATATATATATATATATATATATATATATATATAGAGAGAGAGAGAGGGATAGATTGATAGTAAATGATGAAACACTGTGTCATAGAGAGATAGATAGATATTTGAATGGATATATCGATAAAAAATAAACAATCTTTCGTCAATCTTCAAATATATATATATATATATATATATATATATATATGAAGAAATATACTCTTAAAGTATGGTATATTTATGGGATAAAATGCTCAATATCAGAGATAAAGCGTGTATAAATATAAAAGTGAACATTGAAGTCAACACTTAGAGGCGAGAGGCTGTTTCATGCTAGACGCAAACGTCAGGCCCAGAGTTTATTTTTTCTCGGCAATTTATATATACGGGACGGTTGTGTATTGTGGGTAGGCTATTTTGGCAGTTATTTTACCGGAAGGACTTTATTTATTTATTTATTTGGGCTAAATTATTTTGCTTGTTTTTATTTTTTTTTATTTTTTTTTTTTTCATTTTTATTTCTTATATATATATATATATATATATATATATATATATATATATATATATATAAAGTCGTAAAAAGTTTTTTATATCGCTTATTTAATTGTTTTGTTTTGGTTTGGGAAGATAATTAAAGCTATTTATTCAATTTTGCTGTTGATGCTGTAGTTTATTCTAACTATTATTTTGGCGGGAACAGTTTTTAATTTGTTATTACTTCATTTATTTATTTGGATTGATTATCTTTACTTGTTTTTTTTAACGGTTAATTTATTGGGATCGGTTTGTTAGTTGTAGCAAGGGTGTCAAATTCAAGGGTGAAAGGGACGCAACTCTTTCCGTCAGAAAATGTCTCACACGCTGCAACGCAAAGCCATGTACACCGAACACTGGTGAAAAAATGGTGTCCTGTTCATTTATTTTCCTGCTTTTATGGAGTCCAGAAACACCTCATTACCATGCGTGTAACGCGACTTTGCGTGACCGCACGAGACCGTAAATATTAAAAGTCACGGACGCCATCTTGGATCCTTTCCTTTCGTAACCCACAGGCCAGACAGACGCGAGGGCGTTTGGGAGGTAAGCCATTCCTTTTTTCCCCACACTCCCCCCTGATCTCATGATCACAGAGGTGACAGGGAGGCGGCGATCGCTTTCGCCGGGTGCTTCTTCGAAGAGGGACGCTGCGAGCCTCATCGCCGCTTGCGCTCATGTCCGCGGTCTGAGGGTCGAAAAACACCGCGTCCCTTGGAAGGCTGCTGATATCTGAGTCACTGCCTGATGGAGCTGGCATGAACCAGAGCGATGCCTCACTGGTCTCAGATTCCGATTCGCTCCCGTCGTCCAGCGATGGTTGCAACTGCGTCGCCGGCTGCAGGTCCTTAACGTGACGGGGCACACCGTCGACCCGCACCGCCTGTGGGCTGATCACCTCAGTGACGCGTCCGGTTCCGTATTTCGTCGTGCACTTGCTGCGCGGGTTTTTAACCCAGACGACATCGCCTTTCTTCAGCCTCTCTCCGGTTACTTTCAGTTCCGTCAGCGGGTTGGTCTCTATGCCCTTCACTCTGACGTGGTACCTATGCAATGTGTCGGCTGGAGTCGTAGAGGGTGAGACATCATCCTTCGGGGTCACGTTGTACAAGTAGACCGCCTCAGACACCGCGCAGCCCGTCCTGGCTGCGATGGTCTTGACGGTCCTGTGGTTCCTCTCGATGATCCCATTTCCACTCGGTACGTGGGCGCACCGGAACCGTAGGTGCACTCCCCAGGCATCCGCAAACCTCCTGAACTGCTCACTGTTGAATGCGGTGCCATTGTCGGTTAATATCTCCGTTGGGGGGCCACGTTCAAGGAAGATACCATTTAACTGACGGATGATGGTGGCTGAATCTTGCCGACGCAGCAGCCGCCATATCGCAAACCTGGATGGACCGCAATCAATGAGCGTCAGGAAATCCTCGCCGTTGTGGTGAGTAACATCTATCGCCAGCCGGCTCCAGTGGTTCCTCACGCTCAGCTGCCCTTTCTTCCAGCGAACGGGTGCTGGGTCTATAGACTGGCACGCCACGCAGTTTCTGACCACTCTTCTGACGTCTGTCTTTTGTACTCCTGGGTCAACCAACTTGGCGAAATACAGGGTCCGCTTGACTCCGGGGTGCCCGCTTTGTTGGTGGACTTCTTTGATCCGATTAGATCGAACGGGACTCATGGACGCAGCGCAGGCGGGTTGCACGGGCTCAATAGCTTTCTTAGTGGCGTCAAGCCACCTTTGGGGCACCCTCGTTAAACAATCTGCCTTGTTGAGGCTAGATTTGACCAAGGACACCTCCATTGTCAGTGCGTACTCTTGCACCAGCTTCACGATCGTGTCGAGCCGTCGTCGGATAAGCATCTCGCTGGCGGCTTTAGTCCGCACCCTGGCCCTCCCGGTAAGGGTATCCGAGATCCACTTATAGACGCAAGCGGAATCCGTGAACAGACGCAGGGTGGTCGACTTCCAGAGGATCGCCAAGTTGATCCCCTTGATGACAGCATCGAGCTCTGCTAGGTTTATGTGCTGGGAGTCCTTTTCTGGACGTAACGAGCAAGCATCTTCCACCACGGCTCCATCGTGAACTATCGATACACCAGTTGCAAGAGAGCTTGCGTCAACCCACACACTGAGGTCTTGGCTGTCGACGCACCATCTGCCCCGCGCTGGGTCTTCCTTGCGTACTCTAGCGAGGACCTCCCTCATCATGGTGAGGAGAGGGGCGTCGTGAACTTCGTCATCCCATCCAGTGGTGACATCAGATGCTCTCCGCTTGATGAACGCCACTGCAACACGCAGCCAGCCACCTACAGGAAGGTGCCCAACTAACTTGCCGCACAAGGAAAATATGCTTCGCCGCGTGACAACGGTGGGCATGTCTGGGACCTCGTTTCCCCGTTTCCAATACAGAACGTCATCCTCTCCCCAGACCTGCAAACCAAGCACTCGTGCACCATCCTGCAGCCTCTCCGGTTCCTTGCTGAGGAGGCCAAAGTTGTAGAGATGCTCCTTCACGCGCGCCGCAGATATGACTCCCTCGTTCACGTACACGTCATCAATATATGCAGATGTTGCCCGCCGTATACGCTCATCCTTCGTCAGAATGGCGTCAACAATCATCTGCATAATTGATGGCGCCACATTGAGTCCAAACCCCATGCGGGTCAGGCAATACTTTTGCCCCTTGATAAGCACAGTTTGATAGGGCCACAGTGATTGGTGCACACGCACTTGAAGGTATGCTTTGCGAAGATCCAGCACAGATACATTTGATCCTGCCTGTCGCCATTCCCTTAGCTTCTCGGTACACACGTCCGCGCGGGCTGTAAAAGGGTCCACGTGCTCGTTCAGTTCCCGATAGTCGAGCACCGGCCTCACCTTTTGTTTGTTGTGCTGGAGAACCGCCATTAGCGGGATCAGGCCCTTCGGGGGCCCCAATTCCTTCTCTGAATAAGGAACCAACCACCCGTTATTAATCCAGGCTCGCAACTCCTTGTCGTATTCCGCACGAGCTAGCGGGGGGATTTTATACTCTGGCACACTGTTGTACAGCTTCTCTGGCGGTTGATCGTCCGACCATTTCCAGGAAACTGTCCAGGACTTTGTGCGCTGGTCGAATTCCGCACGAAAGTCAGGCCGTTCTAGCTCCATTACTGCACTTAGAGCAAGACCAGTTTCAGTGAAACGCGCCCGACCCTCTTCGTCAACATGGACGCCACCCACTTTTTTGATGACGTCCATTCCCAGGAGCAGATCATAGCCGAGCAGTTCTCCGTCCACGACCAGGGCTTGTACGGCTACTGCAGGCCCATCGCCGATGCTTGCGCGGATGACGCTCACTCCACAAGAGGCTAGCGAGCCCCCGCCAACAGTCAGAATTGGAATCTTTTTCTCATCCCACGTGTCACAACATGCCTTGCGCACAAGGGTCCGGGTGCAACCGGTGTCTACAAGCGCGAAGCGCTCACGCCCGTTAATCCGCACGCTCACTGCGGGTAGCGCCTTGTTCAGCGGTGATCTGGGGAGAAGACTGGCGCTGTAGCTTACTCCCCTTGCCCGTTTCCCGGACAGCTTCTTGCTACGTGGCCCAGCTTGTTGCACCTGTAGCAACGCATACGTCTCCGTGTTCCTCGGTTATGCGTATTCTTCGCACTGCTTCGGCTTCGGCAGTCTTTGGAGAAGTGGTTCAGTTCGCCACATTTATAGCACCTTGTGTCCTCAGTTGGCGGTGCGGGTGCTTCCACAGCTGCTGAGACAGGCTCCGCGTCGTCCTTCAGAATATTCCGGGCTCTGGACAGTAACTCGTCTAACCCCAGCTCATTGAGCCTTGACGATGCTCGTAGCAGTCGACTGGCGTTGTCTGGGAGTCCGGCCAGAAAGGCGCATGCTAGGATTTGGTCGCTTGCTCCACCGAACGGTGCGGCCAGCTTCCTCAAATCGGCCAGATAGACATCTACCGTTTCATCTGGCCCAAGCCGCCGTTCGGTGAACTGCCTCCAGGAGACAAAGGGGTCCGCACCGAATGCCACGTATAGAGCCTGCTTAATTTCCTCCAAGTCTGCGTCAGCCCTGAGCTGCTGATACACGGCGTAAGCTCCTTTGGTGAGCCTCAGAGGGATTACCAGTGCGGGATCTTTAACTTTACACAGCCGGCAGACCCGCTCGGCCTTTTCCCACCACTCGACCACAGACGGGCCAGCAGGGGAACCGTCGAACTCTGGTATCAACTTCAAGTCGAATCTGTCCATGTTGTAGTAATGGCCGAAATAGCTTGTAGCAAGGGTGTCAAATTCAAGGGTGAAAGGGACGCAACTCTTTCCGTCGGAAAATGTCTCACACGCTGCAACGCAAAGCCATGTACACCGAACACTGGTGAAAAAATGGTGTCCTGTTCATTTTTTTTTCCTGCTTTTATGGAGTCCAGAAACACCTCATTACCATGCGTGTAACGCGACTTTGCGTGACCGCACGAGACCGTAAATATTAAAAGTCACGGACGCCATCTTGGATCCTTTCCTTTCGTAACCCACAGGCCAGACAGACGCGAGGGCGTTTGGGAGGTAAGCCATTCCTTTTTTCCCCACAGTTTATTTATTTGGATTAATTTAGATTAATTTATTTTACTTGTTTTTTATTATTTATTTATTATATTGCATATGCTATTTATTCTTTTCGGTTTTTAAGTAACATAGTTTTTTTTATCGTTATATAACAGTTATAGCTATATTTTTGTCCGATTTTTGGTTTGATTTTTATAGTTTAACTAATATTTTGGTCATAATGGTTTGTTAATTTGCTTATTATTTACTTTACTTATTTGGGTTCATTAATTTTGTTTTTTATTATTTATTTATTTTTCTATTTCGTCTATTCTAACAGGTGTGATATGGTAATTTGTTTGGGTTAATTTATTTTACTTATTTTATTGTCATTTTGTTTATTTATCTATTTATTTTATTTTATTTTTTGCAGTTTTTCTATTTTTAAGTAACTTAGCAACAATTTGTTTTCATGTCTGCATTTTGAGATGAGCTCGGATCGTTTATTTAATAATTTATTTTGGTCTGGTCTAACACTTTCGCCCCAGCCCCTCAACCTCCGACGTCTTACTCTCTGGGTTAAGGTGTCTACTCGGTCCTAACCGAACTTAACGGAGTAGCCGTAGGTCCCCTGAGCAACCGTAGATTATTCGACCAGTACACTGGTTTAAACCTGCTTTCTTCCCACCTTGTGTTTGGTTTGATCCAGAAAGCAGAAGTGATGTTCATCCATTCACGGTCGCCTGAAGATGTAGACAAGGCTGGAGAGTTGCGCTAAGAAATTTAGAATGCAGCAATATATATATATATATATATATTAAGGCATTAAAAACAAGAAATTTTATATTATGGACCATGATAGATTTAAAATAAAACAAACACCAGTCGACCGGTTTCGTCCCCTCTCATCAGAACTGTTAACGGGGAAATTATGAGGAAATTCAACGCACAAGTAGGATCCTACTTGTGCGTTGAATTTCAGTGTGAACTGGTTTTCTGTTTTGGCCAGTTCGCACTCGCTATTCCATCTTAAGGTGTTAGAGACGCTTTACATCAGGTTCAGGCAACCTACTCTTTGTAAACAAAGAGATTGTTTGCTTGGACTTGCTGTGCTGCGTTTCTAGCATCTTGGTTTGTATAACTTTTATAATAATTTATTTCTTCCTGTCCAATCATTCATGTCATGCATAACAGACTTCTTTTCTTTTCCTCATAATTTCCCCGTTAACAGTTCTGATGAGAGGGGACGAAACCGGTCGACTGGTGTTTGTTTTATTTTAAATCTATCATGGTCCATAATATAAAATTTCTTGTTTTTAATGCCTTAATACGCTTCTGTACCGTTTCAAATATATTCAAATATATATATATATATATATATATATATATATATATATATATATATATATATATAATATCTGCAGAAATCTGGACAAACAACTATTCAATGATTGAATTGTTAGTGTCTTTTATATAGCAGAAAAGAATAGTATAGAAAAGAAACCGGTTACATTTAGCTTGACGTGCCTTTAACCGATTTGGTCACAGAGAAGAGTTCGGTTAGCAAGGTCGAATTTAATGTCTTTAAACGTCCATCTTCCATGATTCTCTCACTTACATTCATATCTGCTCAAAGCGCATCCAAACAAATGACGTCACACATTATGCAATGGACAATATTAAACAACATTTACCGGCCTAAATGTCCGAGAAATTTTCACAGAATATAGGATACAGGTTCGAATCCTGCCGGAGGACGAATATTTTCTGTGAAAATTTCTCGGACATTCAGGCCGGTAAATGTTGCTTAATACTGTTCATTATAAACAGCATTTACTTAATTATTTGTATCTATATAAAGAATGTATAAACATAAAAATGTCTTAAAATATATATATTGGATTTCGCCCGAGAATACTCTAATATTTCTGAGAGTGAAGTGGACATTATAATGAAATGCCGAAATTCTGTTCTGATCTACAAGGATGAACAGTGGACCAAAAAGTCTGGCAACGACAATTTTGACATTTCAATGGGTTCTTTGGATTCTGCTGAAGCTTCTGACCTGGTTGGATTATTTCTTTTGTACAATTTAAGTGCCTTTGATTGTCTAGATTGTGATAGTATAGGATTGTATAGAGATGATGGTTTATTAGTTGTTAAAAACTCTACTAAAGTTAAGGTAGACCGTATTAGGAAAATGATCCATAAGGTATTTAAGAATTTAGATCTTAGGACGATAGTTACAACTAATGTTAAACAAGTGGATTTTCTAGACTTTCCAACCATATGTGAAGGTTAATCCCAACCCAATATACGTGCATCCATATTCCAACCATCCCCCATCAGTTATCAAGCACATAACCTCTTCCATTGGATTTAGAATTAGCACTAACTCTTCTAACAAGGATGTTTTAATAAACATCGTGATTTTTACAATTCTTCACCTAAAATAGTGGATACAAAGATATCACTATTCAATATAAAAACCCTGCTAATTGCAACCATAATAATAAAAGAAGATCTAGAAAGATCATCTGGTTCACTCCCCCTTTCAATATAATGGTTAAAACTAAATTAGGACATATATTTCTAAACCTCATCAAGAAACATTTTCCCAACCCTGAAACTAACCCATTTAGTAAAATATTTAATCCTAATACCCTTAAATTAAGCTATAGTTGTACTGATAACCTGGAGAAAATAATTAAAAAACATAACAACATGGTCTTTAACAAGTATAGGAACTCAAAAGGCTTGATTACTCAACAAGTTACTAACGGCAATACTAAATATAATAACACAAATAATAACTTATGTAATTGTAGGAATCCTAATAATTGTCCACTACAAAATAACCGTAGGATTAGTTCTGTAGTCTATCTTAGTACAATCTCAACAATTAAAAATTTAAATATGAAAAAAAATTACATTGGTAGCACCATGAAAACATTTAAAGAACGCTGACGGGGGCATATGCAATCTTTTAATAACAGTGAATATAGGTACACGACTTCATTATCTAAGTATTTTTGGAATCTAAAAGGAAAGAACAAAACACCTACGGTTAAATGAACATTGATTAAGAAAGCCCGGACATGTAACTCCCTATATGCCCCATGTTACCTGTGTCTTAACGAAAAATTTGAAATTACTAGATTTAAAAACAAGGCTGATCTCTTAAATCAAAGATATGAACTAACAGTTAATTGTGAACACGATTATAAATTTAACTTATTATAGGGGTCCTATACTTTAAATGATAATGATATGTTGCTGTAAGTTTAATAGATTATTATGTTTATTGCCTGATGGTCATCCTGACGATATGAATGTGTATTGTATACCTACATAGTGTTATTCGTGTTTGTGTATGTGTGTATATATTTATTTATGTGTAGGTATGTGTGTTTGTACTGCGGAAGGTGTATGTTTGTATATAAGTGTATTTATATGTTGGTAGGTCTTGTATATATATATATATATATATATATATATATATATATATATATATATATATATATATATGTGTGTGTGTGTGTGTGTGTGTGTGTGTATGTATATGTGTGTATGTGTATATATATATATTTGCATATAAAAAGTAAGAAGGTAAAAAGGAGAAGAAGAGAAGAGGTTACTAAATATTAATGTATATGTGTATGTATATGTATTAGTGTATATGTGTGTATGTATGTATATATATATATATATATATATATATATATATATATATATATATATATGTATAATTATTTATTTCAAAATATGATTCCAACTCGCTACATAAGAGGTCTCATGTTTCAAAACAAGAGCCGAAAACTTCAAAATAATATTTGAATTAACTTGAGTTAAAGTAGGCTCTGTTCCATCTTCAAGCGAAATTTTTTTGGGAATGACTTATTTCTGAAATTTACGAGTTTTAATAGTATGGTCTGAATTGAAATCAAAAATTTCCATGGTAACCACAAGGGCGGATTGTTTAGAATTGGCAGGGGAGGTGTGTTAATAATTTGTATCAGTATAGAGTTATTTTCATAGATGCCGGGTCAGGGTAAGGTGGGGGTGGCTAAATTTACGACGGAAGATGTTTTCGCATAGTCTGGCTTGAGCGTCTACGGAGATTTATTTATTTATTTTTATTTTATTCTTTTATTATATCTCTTTATGAAAGGGATTTGTGTATATAAAAAAGCCGTAACGTTTGTTATTTGACGACTTCATAAAGGGTTATCAGTTTTTGTAGGGTATTAAAACTATGTTTATGGGCTATGGATTTTAAAATTTATTTTATTGTGTGCGTGTTTTTAGCTAGTTATTCAGAGCGTAAGTTCGGTTGTGTCGGCAGAAAACCGTTAATTCTTGCCTGTTGTTTAATAGGTTTTTATTGTTTAGAAGCTTAATAATGTGTAGTTTCTCATGGAGGCACGAAGGGCATGGGTCATCCCAAGTTTTGCAAGTTCTAGTCCTGTTAAGGATTTTCCATTTTACTTTAGGTGTCCTATTTTTTTCTTTCAGGTGCCAAAAATATTTAGATAGAGAGGTCTGGTGTCTTAAGTTTATGTTGTTGAAGGAGCATTTATGCTGCCTCCATCTGGTTTTAAAGGTATTTTTCGTGGACCCAATGTATATCATATTATTGTTAGGGTTCTCTGTGGATGATATAGTGAATTGGTATACCACAGATTTGATGCAGCACTTATTTTCTAATGGGCAGTCTACCGGGTTTCTACAATCGCATAATTTTTTTCCCTATCATTATCTGATTTAAGTGTAGAGTTATTAAAACTATTCAGGTAAGGGGGTTTGTTCAGGATTTTATTATTGTGTCTTCTTATTATACCTTCTAGATTTTCAGTGCAGCAATAACTCAACTTTAGTGTGTTCTTATTGAATATTTTACTAAGCCTACTTTTGGTGGGGAAGTGTTTATCGATTAGAGCTAAGAACTTCTGTCCTAGTTTAATGCTAACCATTTGGTTGAACGGAGGTGTATACCAAATGATGTTTCTTTTCCTGTTTTTTTTTTCTTTTGGTTATTGCAATTGTCCCTATATTTAATGTTAGCATTTTTATAACCACTACTTTTTAGGGCAGTGTTATAGAAGTCGTTATGTTGGTGGAATATTTCTTTGTTAGCGGAGTTACTGCTAATTCTATTTTCTATTGATGAGGGTATATGTTTAAATGTGGATGGAGGGTGGTTTGTTAGGGTACATGTATATTGGTGTGTGTATGTATATGGATGTATGTTTATGTATGTATATGTATGTATGTTTATATATGTATTTAGTTGAATTTTGTTGTATTTATGTGTATGTACGTATATGCGTGTACTTGTTATTGTAGATAGGTATATTTATGTATATATTTATATGTATATATATATATGTGTATATATGTATGTTTGTGGATGTATATGTGCGTGTTGACACCTATTATATATGAGATTGTTGGTGTGTATGTGTAGGTATGGAAACTTTGGTTTGTCATTACTGTCACATGAGTTAGTCTATGTATGCGTATATATGTTTATGTTTATGTATTGGTGTGTGTATATATGTATAATTATGTGAGTATGTGTGCATAAATGTGTGTATATATAAGTGTATGTGTGTATGTATGTATACTTATTATGATAAATGTGTATATGTATATGTTTGTATTTATGTATTTATATGTATATATTTCTATGTATATATATATATGTGTGTGTTTATATATGTATGTGTATGTATGTATATCTATATATATGTATGTATATGTTTATGTATCTATATATATATGTATTTCTGTGTATAGATATATATATATATGTATGTATATGTGTATTTATGTATGTGTGCATGTATGTGTGTATATATATATATATTTATATATATATATATATATGTGTGTGTGTGTGTGTATGTTGGTTTGTGTTTGCTGCCACGTGTATATATGTATATATGTGCATGTATGTATGTACGTATGACTATACCCTTATTTCTGTAGGTATTTCTTTTTATTTTATTTTTCTTCACCTAAATAAAACTATTATCAACTTATGAGATTAAAATATGTTTTTATTGATATTTGTGGATTTGGAATTTTCGTTTTTTAATATATCAAATAATATTATTTTTAACCATTTTTATATTTGTATATTTGCTCGCTTAAGTTATATTTTAATAAGTGGCAAGCATTTATTTAATGACACTTTCAGTCTTAAATTTTTATTGGTGTGGTATCTGATTGTCTAGGTCAATGTCGGTGGATGTGTGTACATGTATTTATCAGTGTCTATGTGTATGGAAAGTGCATTCACTTTTAATTGTGTATGTATGTATGTGTTTGTTTCCCTTTTTTTTCATAAAGGGTCGTGGAGATGTTCTCTGTCTCGTCACTTTTTGTGTTTATATATATCTAAATATGTCTGGATGCTTATGTATTATAATCTGATTGTATTTGTGTTGTTTTACGCGTGAGTGTACGACCCCATTCGCACACTTGGGATTAAAACGTATAAATGTATATTGTCAGAGGACTGGGTGGAGTAACGTCTATTCTAACGTAATTTCAACGTAAAAATAAATATGTATTTCCCCTTTTCGCCTCGGTAATTTTATAATTTTAAACTTAATAGTGATTAAATTTGGATTTTAAAATCGACAGTTTTTAATTTTACTATCAAATTCTATCATATAATTTAATAATTATTGGTTAGAATAATTTTTTTTTTAAATTTTACCCGTATTTTAACGATCTGAATAGCTATTATAACATGACTTCGTTGTCAGGCTTTTTGAATTTTCCTATACTTGTATTTTGATTGGTCATTCTAGCTTTTGGAACAACGTTTTCCCCTTGTGAAGGATCGTTAACTAATTTGAAACTTTTAAAACCATTTGTTTTGCATTCAACATCATCACTTGATAAGACACCGAGGGTGTTGAAACAAAATGGCTATTTTTGTAGTGATTTTATAACATGTTTATGTTATAAATTTTCTAAATAAATAATTATATATATATATATATATATATATATATATATATATATATATACAGATAGATAGATAGATAGATAGATAGATAGATAGATATCTCACTAATACATTTTGAAAGTCTCGTACATTATCTCCTGGGACATTCAGTCTTCGCTTAATTAAAACGTCCCTTACAAACCCAGGAAAGCTGAACCTTTCGTCCCTGATTACCAGTCTCAAATTATCTCATATTACTTCTAGCGACGGTCGGTAAATATTTAGGTGTTGAATGGAAAGACATCATCCATCTGGACATGTTGCCAAAGGACGCAGTGACGTTTACGGCCAACCAAAGAAATTTTTCATTTATTTAAACCGAAACAAACCACTTCCAGTTGGTATTAGTCTGGTATTAAATTTCCTAGAGACTTTAGCGCGTCTTTGAAACATTTTTGCCGATTTGCTCTCCCTCATAAGGATTCTGTCATGATTATCTCTCCTATCATGTTAGCAACTTAACGCCGCGTTCTGATGACCTAAGTTAAATATCTATTCTCTATCGTTGACGTAGTGTTGTCAAATTCCGGCCATATTGAACTAGTTAAATTTTCCATAAATACATTTCGGATAATTATGAAGTCAGTTTCTTCTCCTAGACCTCGACTGGTCTTTCTAGCTTTGCGTGGAAACCTGTCTGAAAAGGTCAACCATAAATTAAAACAAGTGCACAATGCAGCAGCAAACCACCCTACAATCTTTCTCTAAAAGTCTTGTCAAATTTCGAGCATATCAGATTAGTTAATTTTCTCACTAATGCTACGGAGAAAATAATGAAGTCTATTTCATCTCCCAGTCTTCGGCTGAACTTTCTAACTTTGGTTGGAAGCCAGTCTAAAAGAAGGTCAACTGTAAATGAAAAACCGTGCAGAAGGCAATCGCAAAGCATCCATCTATCGTTCCCATGTAGTTATGTCAATTCACAAATAATAAATTAAGGGAAAATGGGAAAAGGCATTGAAACGTATTTTTAAAATATTTCTACTACTGCAATGTATCAAAAATTAATAACTGCTATTGTTAACAGACCCCTGCTCTGGGTTAAATAGGTGGGTATACTGGGGTCTCTAGCCCTGAGTGAGAGCTAGTCTACAAGGATGACTACTCTGAATACCTTGGAGAGGGCGACAGGAAACCACTCGATTATCTTTTCTAAGAATGCATAGCAATTCACTGATAATAAATGAAATGAAGCTGGTAAAAACCATGTTTCACAAAAAGACAACGTATTTTAAACTTATTACTACTCATCCTAGAATACTGTAAAAATTAACAACTTGTATTTCTTTCTTTTTCACCCTTTCTTTCCTTCTTTTTTAACTTTAATCCATTTTACTATTTTGTCTTATCTTCTGCCTCTTTGTTTTTGGCCTCCTCAGCTCTCTTTCGCACTTTCATCTTTCTTACATTTCATTCTGTTATTTTTCTTTCTTTCTTTCTTTCTTTCTTTATTTATTTTCTTTTCTTTCTTTCTCTTAACTTCTTTTTATGAATTTATTCTTTTCTATTAGCTTCTGTCCCATTTCTTTTTTTCTTCTCTCGGTTTCTTTATTTTTTAATCTACTCCATTTTACATTTTCTTATCTACCGTCTCTCTTTTTCCCTTGCCACTATTTCTTTCTTTCTTTCTTTCTTTCTTTCTTTCTTTCTTTCTTTCTTTCTTTCTTTCTCGGATTCTTTGTTCATTCTTTTAATCTACTCCATTTTACATTTTCTTATCTACCGTCTCTCTTTTTTACCTTCCCACTCTTTCTTTCTTTCTTTCTTTCTTTTAATCTACTCCATTTTACACTTTCTTTTCTCCTGTCTCTCTTTTCCCTTCCTAATCTTTGTTTGTTTGTTTGTTTGTTTCTTTCTTTCTTTCTTTCTTTCTTTCTTTCTTCTCTTACGTTTTACTTCGTTCTTTTTATCATCCTTTTTTCCATTTTACTCCTTTTTACCTTCTTTTTGTCCCTTAGTTTCATCTTTCCTTTCCTTCTTCCCCTTTCTCTCTTCCTTCTCTTTTCTTACATTTCATTCTTTCTTTATTCCCTCTTTTTCATTTCCTCTTTCGCTTTCTTTCTTCATCATTTTTTATTTCCCTTTTCTTAAATTTTTCATTTTCCTTTTTCTTCTCTTCTCTCCCTTTATTAATTAGATTATTTATTTCTTAATTCGTGTACTTTCTAATTGGTTTCTTTTCCTCTTCTGACTCTCAAAGACACGAATATTTATTTGGTTTCTTTTCCTTCTTGCCTCTGACCTCTTTTCATGACTGATATTTCACCAAGGTCTTCCACAAAAGCCTTGACCTCTTGACGCCCATGTTCACTGAAATTCTAATCATTCAAATCTCGTTTTTGTCGTCCTTTCTTGATATTCGTTCTTGTTAATACTTCGAACCAATTTCCATAACTTCTAGCACAAAGATATCCCAAATCCTCAAACTTATAACCATTCGCTTTTAGGGGAATGAACTTCTCCATTATAATAATGCCGCCGATTATTCCACGAGTTATAACCACATGAAGCCATTTCTATAGGAATTTAATCTTGTGCAAAAATCGACACAAGAGCTTTATGAAATCATGCCGTAGCAATAAATTCAATATTTTTTCTAAGGTTTTGCGAGGAAATGGAAGATTTATTATTACAAGCGAGATTACGTTCTTTTTGTTGCCAATATTAAAATGAGGATAACGGTGTAATAAACTACTTTAATATTGTCTGGACATCATGAAGATTTTTCTGTCCGATTCATAATAAAATCTCTTAATTACTTGATTCGTAACTTCTGACTTTCATTATTTGCTACTTACATACGACTCTTCATCTGAAGCTTACAATGCTCACACAAAGACTATTAGGTTGTTCTGAAAATAATGTTGAGTTTAGACTAAACATTTTAATTGTGCTCTAATATATTTTACTATAACATATGCACAAAAATACATTATTCATTTCTAATGATTAATTCTCCTATTGGTTAATTTTATATCTACTCCAGAATTTACATTCAAACTGTTGTAATGGAATATTCCACTATAGCTTCGAGAATTGAGACTAGACGAAATCTTTTCGGCTAGACGGTCGAACTCTCTGCCTCTGAGCAGAGAGGGACCCGGACGGGGCTCAGCCGAAGAGCAGAGTTAAACCCGGCCTTGTGCCACATGCAACCCTCGTGGGGGTGGCTGAATATTCTAGGTTCGGGAATTGCGATTAGCCGAAATTGTTTTCGGCTAAACAGTTGAACTCTCTGCTTTAGGGCAGAGAGGAACCCTGACGAGGCTCCGCTGCAGCGCAGAGTTTCATTCGGGGAGATTGACTGACCCTGAACTCGTTTATACGGGTTCGAATGGGAATATTTTGGGCCGAGCCTACGGGCTCGAAGAACCCACGTTAAACCCGCCCTTATGCCACATGCAACCCTCGTGTGTGGAGGGGTCTAAATATACTAGCTTCGGGAATTGAGACTAGCCGAATTTTTTTTTTGGCTAGACAGTCGAACACGGCCTCGGATAACCCACGTTAAACCCGGCCTTGTGTCACATCTACTCTTGTGAGGGGGCTCGTAAATACCGATTAGCTTCGGGAATTGAAATTAGCCGAAATCTTTTTCAGCTTGCTGGTCGAACTCTCCGCCTCTATGCAGAGAGGAACCCGGACAAAGGGCAGAGTCTCGTTCGGGGAGGTTGAACAACCGGATCCCGTTTATGCGGGTTCTACGGGGATTTTTTGCCGGGCCTATGGGCTCGGAAGGCCCACGTTTAACTCGGCCTTGTGCCACATCTACTCTCGTAGGTGGGGGCTAGTAAATACCGACCAGCTTCGGGAATTTGTTGGTCGAACTTTCTGCATTCGGGCAAAGAGGGACCTAGACGAGGCTATGCCGAAGGGCAGAGTCTCGTCTCGGGAAACAGCTACTCGACCCCGTTTTATACGGAATCTACGGGGAATTTTGGTCGAACCTACCGACTCGGCTATCCTACATTAAATTCGGCTTTGTGCTACATCTGACCGCATGGGGCAGTTGGTAGATATCCTTGCATCGGGAATTAATCTTCGTCTCCAGCTGTGTTGGTCAAACTCTCTGCCTTCGGTCAGACAGGAAACCAGACGAGGCTATGCCGAAGGGTAGATTCTCATTTGGGGTGGTAGACAGCTACCCGACCCCGTTTTTTACGGGATCTACGGGGAATTACTGTTTCGACCCGCATTAAAAACGGCCTTGTGTCACATCCTGCTTCACGGGGAGGTAAGGTAAATATCCTCTTTGCCTTCGGGTAGAGAGAAACCCAGACTAGGCTATGTCGAAGAGCACAGTCTCTTCTCGGGAAACAGCTACCCGACCCCGTTTTATACGTGGAAATTTTGGCCGAGCCTACGGGCTCGGATACCTCACGTTAATTTCGGGCTTGTGTCACATCTGACCGAGTGGGACGGTTGGTAGATATCCTTGCTTCGAGAATTAATAGCTTGCTAACCGATTCTCTGTCTTCCAGTGGTGTAATCTCTTTTACAATAAACCGTGTTGCTTTTTTTTCACTCGAGTACCACCTTTGTTTGTTTCTAACTTCTTTAAGGATGCAACAAAAACATTATATACCCATCATCTTGGACATGAAAAAAGAAGAGATGTGTTTATGTTTTTGCATGTTCAAACCTGGATGTCATAATGCTTCTCAAAGTGAAGCCAACATTAAACAAAGCATGAGGTGAAGGATGGACTTGAGATCGGGCAGTACGACGCTGGTTTCCGAATGCGTGCCGTGGGGATACGAGTCATGAGAAACTATGTGGTAGGGGACGTCCATCTTCAATTAGGAAACAATATCTGAAAACACTAGTCGAAGTAAAGCCACGTTGAGGGTCATATAATCGGCGTCAACATTGCAACAATTTTGGAAAACATCAAGAAAATGTCAAAAGTCAGTAACCCGATAAATGGATTTGACATGAACTCAGTTAAAATCAGAGAGTTCGACATTTTGAAGTGTGTTCGATACCGCGTGTGTGATACTCGACTGATCGATTTCTTGATTGAATAGTGACTTGTGATTAGAAATGGATCCTTTATGACAACAGTAAACAATCGGCTCAATTGTGTGATCATGACAAAGCACCTAAAGACTTTCCAAAACTGGAATTGTACCAACAGAAGATTACGTTGACTCTGGGGGCCCGCCATTAGCGTTATCCATTGCAGCTTTCTCGAATCTAAGCGGAACATGACCGCCCAAGTATGTTACCAGCACCCGGATAAAGCAAAATATAACCACACTGGTTAATCGACGAAGGCTAGGACTGCTTCATTACCATTCTCGGCCATATTTTTTTCAGCGACTTAGGATACACGACATTTTTTTCTACCCATCATATTCCCCTGACCTCTTGCCCACTGAATATCCATTAACAAGCATCTTGACAATGTTTTATGCGGAAATATATTCGGTTACAACGAAGATGCTTTCAAAGATTTCTTGACATCCAAATCGTTACAGTTTTATCGTCGAGGCATAAATAAATGTGTAACTCGATGGCAGAAATGTATAGCCGTTCGGTGTTTCTATTTTGACTGATTTAAACATTGTTTAAATACATTAATTCAGGAATAAAAATCGATTCTGAAATCGGTCGTTATTCTCCAAACGATCTAATATTTTATTTCATTTGAATTTACAGTTGGTTCATCCCTAATATGGTGTTTTGAAGAAAGTATAAGGTAAAAAAAATGTTCCCACCGATTAAGAATGTTTACGGTGAGATTAACCGTTTCCATACAGTAAACATTCATCTTTTATTGACCGAAAAGTTAGCGTTACTGACCGATTGAAAATAATAAAAGCTTTCTCTTAAAACAACTTTTTGGTCTGTTTTTTAAGTTAGTGCATAAAGCCGACATATTGTTAAATAGACCCTCCAAATAAATAGAAGCTTAATTACTCTTGTAAATAACTGAAACAAAAAATACCTTTCAGTAAGTTAGAAACTTTATATTCTGAGTCAATAGTTCATTTTTTTATATATCGAGTGGTCGGGGACTTTTTTATAAGTTGGGGGCGAGGAGGTTGGTTACCATGTATGTAGGATGAAAAATAAAACCTGGTAAATGGTGGAAAACTCAGAAAGACGCAGTCAGCGGACTGGAGGTGGTGTCTCAATAAAGTCGATGTGGAGAAGGCAACTGAAAACCACTCTGCAAGAACAATCGTAAAAGCAATAAACTTTTCTTTAAAAAATTACATTAAAAGAAAACAGCATGAAGGGCGTCAGTTCATATGAGATGGATTGCTCGCTCAGTAAGCAGACACGTGTTCGGCAGGTGCCACTTGAATGTCATTCAGCAAATGTTTACGACAAAATCGATTACTTCCTTGATACGTAACTCCAGACTTTCATTTCTTATCACTTAAAACGACTTCATTTCGACCCTCTAATCAAACATAGAGCGATTGGTCAGAGTTATTTAATGCTTTAAACAAATTAGAATGAGAAAATAATATTGTTCCCATTGCATTACGTTCTTTAAAGGACTGTACTCTTGCTTTATATGCCGTGCCCCCACCCCCCTATATGACGTCGGTGACCAATACTCTCCAAGAATGTATATCCCTCGTAGAACTAAGTAATGTTTAGCTCCTTGATATCCTTTCCTATTAATATTTTAACAGGCTTCCATGTAATCTCAATAGGCATGTTGCTCGCTGTTTCTCTCTATTGCTCTTGCTTTCAATATTCCCTGTCGGAATCAAATTCTCCAAGTCCCTTTCCTCATTATGCGTCCTAGAAATTAATGAACATAGACGAAAGTATGTTTTTCGTTTAGATTTTCTTTAGACCTTCCTCACTGCTCAAATGTTCCGTATTCTTCTATAGAATCACTTCACCATTACCTCAAGTCTACTTTTCATCTTTCAGGAAACCGTCCAGCATTCACTGCTATGTAGCAGTTCAGCATTCTTATCTTTGTTTCCAAAGAAAAACTCCCGTTTTTAATATTTTGCTTATTTTTGGGAAAGAGTCTTTCCATATTCCAGTGCCACATCTTTCCCTGTCTGTTATAACACTTCCCAAATAGTTAAATTTATGTACTTATTTTATTTTTGATGTCTTAAACTTATAGCTAGCATCTTTAGCTGCGCATCTTGCTAATGGTCATATACTAAAGGGTGTTCCAATAACTTGGACCAATTTTAAACTTAATTCACATTTAAAATCAGTCCAAGTTATTGGAACACCCTTTAGGATCACTGAAGGCTGATATTTAGTCTTCACTTCTCGTTTACTATTACTGCTTTTATACTTATTGTATCGAGTAAAAGGTGATTAAACCAGCTCAGCTGAAACTTTTTAATATAGGAGGAGGAGGTAGGCGGTTAGAAATGATGTAGGATGAAAAATATGACATATCAAATGGCGAAAAATTTCAAGTGTAAACAGTGAGTTCACATGAGGTGGTGTCTCAATAAAATCACTGTGAAGAAGGCAACGGAAAACAACTCTACTATTCTTATTCTCTTTTTATTCCCTCTTTCATTTCGTGTAGACCTCTGTGTATGCATTCCGTATTTTTTCCTTGGATCGGAATCTTTATTTTTTGCCTTGTGCCAAACATAATCTGCACTTAGTTAACAGTTATTTCTCTCTCATATTAAACGACTGAACAGTGAACATCAAGTTAAAAAAAACATCCTTTGTAATGTAAGATAAATAGTTAACGCCCTCGAACATGCAAACTTGGTTGATTTATTGATTTATTTTTTATAGCTTATCAACCTTTTATGGTTTATTTAAAGCCAAAATATACTTTGGATTGTAAGAATAATTATTTTTGCGAGGATATATTGCATTAACTATTTTTTAAGAATAGTACTTGTTTTTCTAGATACAAGTCTTTTTCAATATAGGACAAGGAAGATGGTTACAAATCATCAACAATGAAGCATATGATCCAGCGAGAGGTCACATGAGGTGGTACCTTGATAACGTCACTCTGGAGAAGCTAACGTGAAATCACACTACTACTCTTAGCAAGAAAAATTAAGAGAGCAATGAAATAACAGAAAATGACGTGGAAAAGGACAGCTCCGATGTCACTGATGACATCTATCACCGGAATGTCATCCGGCGACTGTTTGCAACAAAGATAAAATTAAATATGTCAAACTATAGAGAGAAAGGCTAATCATTAATAGTATGGTAAAAATTCTTTCTTTCTTTCTTTTTATGTGACATGTCCTTCAGGACGTAGGCGATCATGGCTCTCCACTTCCTTCTAGCCCTTGCAGCTCTCAACAAGTTCCCTCTCTCTGCTTCCTCCCACAGGCCACGTTCTGTCATCCACTTGCTTGTTCGTCCGGTATGTCACGCGTTGTTTTCGCTTGTCTCTCTTTCCCTCTATTCGACCTGTGAGTATCAGATTCTCCAAGCCTTCCTTCCTCATTATGTGTCCCAGAAACTTCAGCTGCCTCTTCCTGATATTAAGTATAAGCCCCCTCCTTGTTTGCATCCTCTCTAAGATCTCATCGTTGCTCCCATGAGATCCTTAGCATCTTTCTGCAGAACCACATCTCTGTTGCCTCGAATCTCTTCATCTTTGAGGAAATCGTCCAACATTCGCTGCCGTAAACTCGTTCGATAAATAACGGACCCTTCGTAATGGACGGATACAGAATCTTATATGCAGTTGTTGAGAAAAATGAAAGAGAAGTAGAAGTAATATTTTTTTTTTAAATATCAAGAAATGTGTTTTGTGATACTGGCAACTGTCAGATAGAGTTAAAGAATGTGAAAACGAAGCCTTTCAATATAGCCATCATATTAATATATACACACAAAAGAAATATTAGATAAGTGTTATAGCGAACCGAATAGCACGGAAATGGAAACGATACTTCAATGATGGGAAGAATAGATCGGAAAACACTTCCATGATGACAGTGAGAAATCTGTAATGGATAAAAACATGGATATACCTGCATTACTTAACAATGAGTTAAGATTGGCACTGGCCAAGATAAAGAGAAACAAAGCAAGAGGAATAGATGGGATTGTAATAGAAATAGACTGCCTTCGACGATTTCGAGTTCGACAAGATTACTTAAGTAATTACAAGAATTATGCGATAGGAACGATATGCCGGAATACTTCAGTAGATCTATTTTTATAGCGATGACAACAAAACCATATGCAAATGCGAGATCTATCGGAGAAACGGCTTAATGTGCCACATATCTTATAATTACATATGAATAAGGAATAGAACTCGTAGCAGAATTAAACCGGAAATATGGAAAGAATAGGCTGGCTTTGTTAGAGACACTGGAACAAGAAATACGATTTTATCTGCAGAACGTCACCAGAGAGAGGTTGAGGGGCAGAGAGAGAGAGAGAGTAATACAAATGCTATCAGAGAGAGAAGGAGAGAGCTAGCAATGATACCAGAGAGAGAGAGATAGCAATGTAAATGTTGCCAGAAAGAGACACAGAGAGAGAAAGAGAAAGAGAGTAATATAATTTCTACCAAGAGAGAGACAGAGCAATACAATAGATACCAGAGAGAGAGAGAGAGAGAGAGATCGATGCAAATGTTACCAGAGAGAGAGTAATATCGTTTCTACCAACGGAGAGAGAGCAAGGCATTAGCGACCAAAGAGAGAGAGAGAGAAAGAGAGCAATACAAATGTTACCAGAGAGAGAGAGTAATATAATTTCTACCAAGGGAGAGAGAGAGAGAGATCAAGGCATTAGCCACCAGAGAGAGAGAGAGAGCAATACAAACGTTATCAGAATGAGATAGACAGAGAGAGAAAGAGAGCAGTACAAATGTGACAAGAGAGAGAGAGAGAGCAATATCAATGTTGTCAGAGAGAAAGAGAGTAATATAAATTCTACTAAAGAGAAAAAAGAGAGAGAGAGAGGGAGTTCCACAAGGGAGAAGTGCGATAAGAAAAACTTTAACTATTGAAATAACGGTTTCATTTAACGGTTTCATGTAACAATTTCAACTGTAAAATGATGAGACCTTACCACCAAACTAGTAATGCAGTTAAATTCATAAAGTCTAAGGGTAAAAAAAGGAAAGCTTATCAGAACAATTACTATGAAAGTATAGAAAAGTCCCAGTCAAGGTACGTTTTAATTTTGAAATAGTTAGCTGTAATCCTGAATCCTGTTCTTTTATTGTCCTTCTCCTCACTAAAGTCTTCCCACTCTTTCAGTTTCTGGGTTTTCACTCACAACGTTTTAATTACATTATTGCCTTACTTGGAGTGAAATGATTAAAAAAGTATATATATATATATTCTGTTTATACGGTTTTTTTATCGATACACTAATTTGAGCAAATGCCCTGTTTTTCAATTAATCAGTATTAATTACATTTACAGGCTAGAATATTCGAGAAATTTCGAACCAGTATCCTACGCGGAACCATCATTTAGTCTGATGTGCTATGACCGTTCAGCCACCGAGGACTTCCGGTTTACTTCTCGAATTACTGTTTTTAGATACACACCTACGCCGATTTTTCTCGATCTAACATATCTGCAGTGATATTGTGATCAAAAGTAAATAATGACAACAAATTACATAAAATGGATGAAATTCGACAAATATTTTAATATATTTTCTATTTATACGTTATGGATACACTTATTTGAGTAAATGCACTGTTTTTTTAAATAAATAGTATTAATTCATTCAGTATCTGTCTATATTTCTGAGATGAGGTATCCTGTACACTGTTTACATTATTCGGACTATTGTCCTCATCTTTGTGGCCATATTTATTACAACGTTTCGGCCTTTGTACGCTCCGGCCTTCTTCAGGTGGTTGGAATGTCGAACTGAATCCTTTATTTCGCTCAATGGGGTAGACTGTTCTAGTTCCACGTGTCATGTTTAATGGATGTCAAATATCAGTTATCTGCTGTTAATTTCCCTTTGAAAGTTCTCCACTGCCCTAACCGGCAGTGTCCTCAAGGAGACACGGCACAATGGATAAAGGCGTTAGTTAGATCCAGTGACAGGACCCTTAGAGTATTAGTTCAATACCCGGTTAAGTGTAATTAATGCGATTTAATGAAAAAATAAAGAGAGCATTTGCTCAAATGATTGTATACATGAAAAAAACATATAAACAGTAAATATATTAAAATATTGGTGGATTTAATCTATTTCATAATATATATATATATATATATATATATATATATATATAGATAGATAGATAGATAGATAGATAGATAGATATATATTCGCTTGAAGATGAAACAGAACTAATGCTTTTGATTTAATTATATAATTGAATTTGAAGTTTTTAATTTCTGTTTTTGAAACATGGTAATTCCTGTGTAGCGATGAAACCATATTTTTTAAATCAGTTAATTTATAATATAAATTTACATTCAGCACAGTGTTGTAAAAATAGAAATATCAATAAGAATACCGGATTATATATCATACTGTTCTTTCTTTTTTACTATAATATATATATATATATAATATATATATATATAATATATATATATATATATATATATATATATATATATATATATATATATATATATATTCTGTTTATAGGTTATTGTTTTTAATAGATATAATTTATTTAAATAGATACTTTACTAAATGTTCGAGAAATTTCATGTAAAATATGTGTTCTCTGATTCAGGCTGGTAAATTTAATTAATACTGTTTATTTATAAACAAAGCATTTACTTAAATAAATTGTATCTATTAAAAATAATAACGTATAAACAGAAAATATATTAAATAATTGCCAGACTTAATCCATTTCATAATATGTTGACAATCTTTACATTAAGGTACGTTTAATGAACAGATATGATCATTGGGATAAGATCGACGAAGATTTGTTGTTTATAAAAAATATTTGGATTTTGCTAACCAAACGCTTCTCTGTAGCTGAGTGGTATAGCACATCAGATCAATTGACGATTCCGTATTGGACCAAAGTTCGATTCCTGTTGGGGAAGGTATATTTTCTACGAAATTTCTCGAACATTCATGCCATTAAATGTAATTAATACTGTTTATTTGAAAAACAGGCAATTTACTTAAATAAACTGTATCTATTAAAATAATAACGTATAAACAATATATATATTAGGTAGGTGCAAAAATAATGACGTTTTTTTACGTTAAAAATACGTAAAAAACGTCATTATTTTTGCACCAACCTAATATATATATATATATATAGATAGATAGATAGATAGATAGATAGATAGATAGATAGATAGAGAGAGAGAGAGAGAGAGAGAGAGAGAAAGAAAGAAAGAAGGAGGAGAAGAGAGAAATTGATAGACAGAGTAGATGTATATGGTCCGGCTATGATACACATCTTAGACTTTCTTATATAACTATAATTCACACTAAAATTAATATTAAAAATCGTCGTTGAATATGCTTATAGTGATACCACAAATGTACCACAGGAATTTCAGTTGCAAATATCTTTTTTATTAAAAATATTCCCAATGGTTGATTTGATAGTGTGTGTGTGTGTTATTTGGTTTAAATAAATATAAGTCTACTTGAAAATTAGACTAGAATGGGTTATTGTATATTTTATAGCGTTAGTGATTTTGCAGCATAAAAGCTGACAGATAAATAGATATGAACTGAGATAGATGTAATAAATAACCTGAAAGAGATCAACAGATTATGTCCTTACAACCAATTATTTTGTTCATATAAGGACAGTTGCCTTAACTTAATATATTCTCGAATACATTTAAGTGATAGTAAGAATAATCATAATATAAAATTGATACGTGTGTATTTCATCATATTTCTCTTTTTTAATTGGTGTGCACAATATTTTAATTTTCTCGATCGAGTTCAGACGAGGGTGGAGCGATAACCGGCTGGTATTTTTTTTTTTTTTTCTTTTTGTTTTACCAACTAATCTAGTAGTTTTTCCTCTTTTCCCTTTTTATTATGTCCGTTTTTATCGCATTAATGAAAAAGAAAAGACTAAATGTCACCTGTAAGAATACAGTGTCGACAGAAAGAAAACCAGCTGAAGATGTGAGCTATGAATGAGGGAGAATCAAATTGGTACAAAAGTTTAACGATTGGCTAGTACTAACAGACGACGAAGAAATTCGAAAGAGTTTTGGGATAGCGAAATTATTTAAAAAAAAAACAGTAAGAAAAATGCAATGTAATATCTATCCTCCTAAATCACAATGAATACTGACCAATTTCCTCAAAGTTGGACTAGAGACTTGAAGCAACACAGATGTGTTTCTACAGACATTTACTAATAGCACCATTGCTTTCAACATGTGAGCAACAAGCAAGTTTTTACGGAAAATAAGAATGAAAACGAAATTCAGAAAGATTCGGTTCAAATTTTGGGCAACATGAAAAAGAACGGAGCCTCACCTAATGGGTTTGTGTAAGTGAATGACAGAAGTGAGAGAAAGAGAAAAGGTGGTGGGATGATTATAATGGGACAACTGTTATTTGCAGCTACAATGGATAGGAAGCTGAGGAGAACTATAATCTCCTATGGGTATGTAAAAGAAAGAGATGTCCCCAAAACCTCCTGTACATTTGTCGCACTTATATTGCAAAAGGGCCGTCAATATTTTTAAAAATATTGCCATTATTTTGTGAATCAGTCAAATTACATTGTGAAATTGCAAGCACAGGTTTGTAATCACTAATGTCATTATATTGCGAAACTGTTGTCATTACTCTGTGACTCAACTGCCATTAGTTTGTGAAATTTTCTATTAAATTGTGCCACTATTACGTTGTGAAACTTTGGCTATTGCTTTGTGAGACATTAATTTAGAAAACGGGATATTAATCAGTGAAACTATCGCAATTAATCTATAAAATTTATAAAACTGTGACCATTATTTTCTAAAAGAGTAGGCATTAGTTTGTGAAACTATTGCCATTAATTTGTGAAACTCATTATTAATTTGCGAAATTGTGGTTATTAATTTCTCGAACAGTGGCTATTAATTTGTGGAACTGTAAACACTAGTTTTTGATACTGTGGCCATTAATGTGTGACACTAATCATTAATTTTGAAAGTTTTTCCAATATTTTGTGAAACGGACGCAATTATTTTGTAAATCTAGCGCCATTATTTTGCGAAATTGTTGCTATTCTTTCATGAACTTAATGGCATTGCTTTGGGAAATAATTAGTATTGATTTGGGAGAGTAACGACATTATTCTATATATCTGCCACCATTACTCTTAGAAATTTACGCCATTACACGGCAATTGTGCTGCCATTGTTTTTGTGAATTACTTTGTGAATATGCCGCCATTAGTTGCAATAGTTTTATGAATCTGTAACTATACTTGCAATTTACAAAAGGAGAACAATGGTGTTGATTCCTTTATTGAATGCAATGACACTTTAGTCGGATTCGATATTTCTTCCGTCAGTGTACCGTAATCTATCTTCACTTTTTCATATACATACTAGGAATCTTTCTGCTACAAGCAGAAAATGTTAAACCTTAATAAGACTTTGGTCCATCGTGTCTCGCTAATCTTCTTAAAGAGAAATATACATTAAAAAATAATTAAGTTAAATAAATTTCTTTATCAAGAAAATGTTAGGCGAAAAATTAATTTAGCATAATGTTAAGGAAGCCTTAAAATGGTCTTATTGCAAAAACAATAAAAAAAAGTAGATGAAATCCCAAAACCATTTTAAGGTTTTCTTAACATTATACGAAATTAATTTTTGTGAGTGTTTTCCTAACAACGAGTTATCCAATTAACGACATTATGTAAATGGATGAAGAGCGAGAGAATAAAGACAAATATTGTTTAGAGGTAGAAAAGATAGGAAGTTGTGGAGAGATATAATCACCAAAATTTTCAGGGGACTCGGTGCAGTTGTTAGGAAAACACTTATAAGACATACTGAAGGCAAGCCACCTTTCCTCATTATGCGACCCAAAAATTTAAAATGTCACTTCTGATTTTAAGTATAATTGTTCTTTTAAAACTTGACTGGTATTTAGATTCTTCTTCTTCTTCTTCTTCTTCTTCTTCTTCTTCTTCTTCTTCTTCTTCTTCTTCTTCTTCTTCTTCTTCTTCTATGTACTGTGTCTCTTCAGTACATATATTGCTCTTTATATATCCAGTGAGTGTCAACTTCTCCATGCCTCCTTTTCTCATTATGTCTCCCAGAAGATCCAACTGTCTCTTTCTGATTATAAGTAAAAGTGTTCTTTTCGCTTCCATTTTCTTTTAAACTTCCTCACAAACCTCAGGAAAAAAAGTTCAGTAGCTAAGAAAATGATTTACCCAAGAGGACGGAAAGTGCAACATTGAAATTTGAAGGCGCATTGAGATAGCGAAAGATGCTTCACAAAAGCTAAGCAAAGTATTAAGAAACAGCACAATTTTGTTAGAAATAAAGAAAAGACTACTAAACTCTTATCTAATATCGTTCCTCCAATATGTCAGTGAATGCTGGACAATCTCCGCATATATGAAGAGGACTGAGGCAACAAATATTCTACATAATGATGCTGATCATACCATGGACTGAACAAGAGAGCAACAACGAAGTTTTAAAGAAAATGAAGACAAAAAAGAACACTTATACAGAGACAGTTGAAATTTCTAGGGTACGTAGTGAGGAAAGATGGCTTAGAAATTATGATGTGCACAGAATAGAATGAAGTAAAGACGGATAGAAGAAAACAACGTACAATTAGCGAGCTTGTGTGTATGGATGGCAGAAAAGGTTTTAGGGGGTGCTAACGAAAAGACAAAATGTATTAAGAACTACAAAGAACAGGAAAATGTGGAGAGTCATGATCCTAGAAGGGACATGGCATATGGAAGAAGAAGAATTACTATTTGTAAAATATGTAGTTCTATAACCCCATAAATATCGTTAATTTCTTTTTTGTGTTTTTAGTCATTAGGATATGAAGTCTTCGTTCTTTAAAAACACTGGCGGACAAAGGAAACCTTGAACAATAAATAATTCATTCAATCCTGAACAGTGTTTCCACTTGAGCTGCAACAAAATGCCGCCGACATTGATATTCATTAAACCGTCAACACCTGAGAGCGAACAAAGAGACGATATATAAGAACAAAAGACAGAAAAAAATGGCTGGCGGAAATAAGAATTTACCAGCTTCGGACATCTCCTGGACACGATATCTCTTATGTATCAATATTTTATATCATTTTTTCACGCACGGCATATGAAATGACTTCTTTCCTTGCGCTAGTTTCTGTCGTTGCCGGTTTTCCCGGCAATCAAACATCCATCACTTCTCGAACACAGGATTTTGAACGGTAATCTCGAAAAATCACGCTACATCGATATGATGCGTTTGTAAAACGCATTTAATTTCAGTCAGAAATCTATTTAATCTGGTGTAATCGAACATTGATTAAGAACACTTGATCTGTTTGTTAAATATTTACAAACTAGTCACTTCTGGTTTACTTAATGAAATTCATATTCTCAAATCTTCAAATATGTATGATTTTAGTATCATTTTGTCCATTAAAAGTGTCCAGTTCGCTGACAGTATCTTTTAGTAAGATTGTAAATTTATGGCTGATAAAAAGCAACTTGTAGACGAACAAGTGCTATTAAAATTGTACTCCAGTTTTTTGGTGTCAAGACAAAACCAATGGGTTTACATTTTGTTAAAAAAAAGCAAAAACAAAAACAATTATAGCTGAAAAAAATGAAACAGGGAAAAATCTATGTTTACGATCAAATATTAGCATAAATTATATCCATTTTATTGTTTCTTACAGAAAGTAGTGTTTTCAGTAAAAGAACTGCACAAGAAGCAAACTGCATCAAAATGAAGCAAGTACAAAAATTTCAAATATCTAGGAAATGTTTCTAAGCTCAAGATTTCTAATAGGGTGAGAGCTGCTCTTCCATATTAACTGATTTCTAGGTGCGAGAGAGTCCCACTTGCAGACTAACAGATTTCTAAACAGTCAAGAGCCAATCTTTTGGATTGGCTGACTTCTAAGCGCGTGTAGGCCCCACATCTGGACTGGGAGATTTCTAAGCGCGAAGGAGCCCCACATCTAGAATGGCTGATTCTAAGCGCGTGGGTGACACTCTTCCAGTCTGGCTAATTTCTAAGCGGGACAGAGCTGTAGGGACATTATTTTTGTAAACAGATAAAAATAAAATATAGAATAATAATAATGATGAAAATTATAAATAAAATAAAATAAAACAATATTTAAACTTTTTTAAATTAAATTATATACTCCCAGCATCCAACAAAACTTTCTGTCGGAAATACGGACATTCCGCCAAAAGTCGTTAATTTCAATCTCTTCACCACGTGTCCAAATTCTCTCTGTGATATGGCTTGTAATACTACGGAGTAACTTTTTCCTTTTGTTACATGTACCATAAAATAATTGTAATTTTAAAAATACACACACCAATGCACACGAAAAATATAAATAAATTATATGAAGTTACCATAGAAATTACCATGTTTTCCTGTTATTTCTGTATGTTTTATTTCCTGTCAAGTACACTTTTATCTCCGCGAAGCCGAGGCTAATTTCTTCTGCTAGGATGTAAGTGAATCCCCACATCATTTTGGTGACCACCGATGTGCATAACAAAAACAACCTATTCACCCACAGAGCAACTCTTTTCTGGTTAGTTTCTAAGCGCGAGAAAGCGCCTCATCTAAACTCACTGATTTCAAAGCACGAGAGAGCCGCTTTTCTAGGCTGCCTGATTTCTAAGCGCTACATAGCCTCCTCATCTAGTGCCTAAATTCACAGTGTGAGCGAGCCCCTCTTTTGAACTGACTGATTTCGAAGTGAATGTGGGCCCTATTGTCTGGACTAGGTGATTTCTAAGTGCGAGAGAGCCCTTCGTAGACTGGCGGATTTCTAAGAGTGAAAGAACCGCTCTTCTAGGCTGGCTGATTTGTAAGAGCGACAGAGAACATCTCGCCTGCTGATTTCTAAGCGCGAGAAAGCACCTCATCTAAACTCGCTGTTTTGAAAGCGCGAAAGAACGCTCTTATAGACTGGCTGATTTCTAAGCGCTAGAGAGTCTCTTTTCTAAATTGGGTGATTTCTATGAGAGAGAAAAGCCCTCTTTTAGCCTGGCTGATTTGTAATCTCTAGAGTGGCCCTCATCTAGACTGGGTGATTTGTAAGAGCGGGAAAGCAGCTATTACAATCTGGATGATATCTATGCGGGCGATAGCCCCTCTTCTAGATTAGCTTATTTCTAAGCGCGAGAGATCCCTTTTCTAGACTCGTTGAATTATAAGGGTGAGAAAGCTGCTCTTCTAGACTGGCTGATTTCTAAGCGCGTGAGAGACCGGCATCGAGACTGCCTGATTTCTAATCACATGATAGCACCTCTTCCAGTCTGGCTGGTTTCAAAGTGCGAGAAACTAGCTATTTTCTAAGCTCGGGAATGGTCGTCTTCTAGAGTGACTGATTTCTAAGCGAGAGAGAGAGAGAGAACATTGTCAGGACAAGCTTATTTCTAACCGTGTAAGAGCCCCTCTTCCAGTCTGGCTGATTTTTAAACGAGCGGGCTTCTCAGACTAGTTGATTTCTAAGCTTGAGAGAGTCCCTCTTCTTGACAGATTTTTTTAAGCGCGTTAGTGCCTCTATTTTGGACTGGCTGATTTTAAAACGCGAGAGCCCCTCATCTAGAGCGGCTGATTTCTAAGCGCGAGAGGACACCTCTTCTAGACTGGCTCAATTCTAAGCATGCGGGAGTCCTTCTTCTAAACTGGCAGATTTATAAGCGCTTCAGAGCTCCCGTTCCATTTTGGCTGATTTCTAAGTGCCTTAGGTCCCCTCATCTAGAATGACTTATTTCTAAGCACGTGAGGGCTCCTTTTTTAGTATGGTTGACGTCTAAGCGCGAGAGAGCCCCTCGTCTAAACTGGTTGATTTCTAAGAGCGAGAGAATACCTTTTTTTTTGCCTGGATGAATTCTAAGCGCCAGAGCCTTTCTTGCAGACTAGCGGAATATCTTAACGTGAGAGAACCACTCTTTTTGACTGGTTTCTAAGCGCGAGTGATCCACTCATCTAGACTAGCTGATGTGTCATCGCGAGAGGACCCGTCATCAAGAATGGCAGAGTTCTAAACTCTTCTAGGCTGGCTGGTTTCTAAGCTCGAGAGCACCCCTCTTCTAGACGAGTTTTCTAACGGGGAGAGACACCTTTTCTCAACTGACTGATTTTTAAGCGCGAGAGAGCAACTCTTTCAGTTTGGCCGATATCTAAGCGGGCGATATCTACACTTTAAGACTGGCAGATTTCTAAGCGCCAGGGTCCTTCTCTTTTAGACTAGCAGATTTCTAAGCGCGAGAGACACCTCTTTTTCTTTAAGGTTGGCTGATTTCTAAGGGCACGCGCGAGAGAGCGTCTCATATATATTGGCTGATTTCTACATTCGAGAAAGACCCTCTTCTAGACTGGCTAATTTCTAAGCGCGAGAGAGACCTCTTTTTCAACTGGCTGTTTTCTAAGAACGAGAGAGCCCTTCACCAAGGTTGGATGATTTCTAAGCGCACGAGGGAAAGAGCCTCTCATCTATAGCGCCTAATTTCTTCATTTGAGAAAAACTCTCTTCTAGACTGGCTGATTTCTAAGAGCATTTCTTCAATGTTGGCTGATTTCTAAGCGCGCGCGAGCGAGAGAGAGCCTCTCATCTATACTGGCTAATTTCTACATTCGAGAAAGACCCTTTTCTAGATTAGCTAATTTCTAAGCGCGAGAGACAACTCTTTTTCCACTGGCTGTTTTCTAAGCGCGAGAGACCCCTTCTTCAAGGTTGGCTGATTTCTAAGCGCGCTCGCGCGTGCGTGCACGAGAGAGAGAGAGCCTCTCATCTATACTGGCTAATTTCTACATTCGAGAAAACTCCTCTTCTAGACTAGCTAATTTCTAAGCGCGGGTGACACCACTTTTTTCCACTGGTTGTTTGCTAAGCGCCAGTGAGCCCTTCACCAAGGTTGGCTGATTTCTAAGCGTACGAGAGAAAGAGCCTCATCTATACTATGTGATTTCTTTATTCGAGAAAAACCCTCTTCTAGACTGGTTGATTTCTAAATGTTAGAGAGTCCTTCTTCAAGGTTGGCTGATTTCTAAGTGCGCGCACGCGCGCACGCGAGTGAGAGAGAGAGAGAGAGAGGGGGGGAGAGAGAGCCTATCTTCTATACTTGCTGATTTCTACATTCGTGAAACACCCTCTTCTACTCACGCATAATACGCACCCTTTTTTGCTAATCAAACCTTATAAATTATGTTTCTCCAAATTTATTACGGCCAATGTTTTTAAACATAGAATAATACTATTTTAATGCCGACAAGAGTTTTATTGCTGGTAATATTTTTTTTCAAAAATGTATTGCTGGTAATAATTTACGGCTGGTAATAATTATTTTCTTCAAAAATTCATTGCTGGTAATAATTTTCTACAAAAAATTATTGCTGGTACTAAAACCTATTTTTGCACTTTCATAGTGTTTTGATCCCAGTTTGGGGTTTAACTATTTGCCCAGAGCTGGGACCCTAGCAGGTGCTACCACCACGGGTCAGGACGGACCTGGAAACACCAGCAATTAACAGGTGGTTTCACGCTCCTCAAAACCTCCCGATCAGAGGTCTTGATGTTGGATGTAGATTATCGTTTTACACAAGACGCGAAGATTAAAAGAAGAAAACTAGCAGACTGAAGAAAAAAATACAAAGAAAGAACGAAATGCAAAGTGAGATAACGAAAGAAAGAAAGTACGTTATGAGCATTGAGGGGGCGTTAGCCGATAAAAGAAAGAAGAGAATAGAATGTGAAGGAGGGGAAAAAGGGCAAAAAGAAAGAAAGAAAGTAAATGCGAAAGATGTAAAAAAGGCGAAAAGAAAGAAATATAGAAACAAAGAAAAAATAAGTAAGAAAGGAGAAAGAAAACAAGAAACGTATATGTTGTGAATGATTGCGAGCAAATGACAAAAGAAAAAAGAAAGAAAGAAGTAAAAAAGGTACAAAAAGAAAGAAGGAAAAGAGTAAAAAGTCACAAAAGTAACAAAAAAGAAAGTAAAACAGACAGAAAGAAAAATAAAAAAGAAAGGCAAAAACGTAAATGAACAAGGAAAGAAAGAAAGAAAGAAAGAAACCAACAAACAAATAAAGAAGAAAAGAAAGCAGAAAAAACGCAAAGACAGTAAAAGTCACAAAAGATAACGAAAAAGAAAGAAAAACGAAATAAAAAAACAAAAGAGAAAAAGAAAGAGAAGCTGTTACGAAAGATATTAACAACCAAAGAAAGAAAGAAAGCGAGAAAGAAAGAAAGTGCAAAAAAGTAAAAGGCAATGAGAAAAGCAAAATGTAATAAAAAAGAATTAAAAATTGAAAAAGAAAAAAAGCAGACAAAATTCTTCCGAATGATTAGAACCGTAATTCACCACGCATAATACGCCTTCATCCATAATACGCACCCCTAAAATTGAGCTGACAGCGTGGGAAAATGCTTCTACTAACGCATAATACGCACCCCTTATTTGGTAACCAGACACCTACAAATTTTACCTTTTCAACTTCATTACGGCCAGCGTTTCCTACACATTAAAAAATGATTTTAAATTTAGAATAATATTATTCTAATTTAGTTTTATGATAATTCTTATTTTATTTGTAAATATTGTTACGTACATATAGTTGTATTTGACATCCTTATGGAGTCGCAATCGTGACAAATTGTCGTATGTTTGTGGTGGGTAGTCATTTCACAACTGAAATCGACTCATGAAACGACATTTTTTTAAAGATTTTTTGTAGCTGTGCATAATACGCACCTCTAATTTTGCTTATTATCTTTAAAAAATGCGTATTATATATGGGGAATTACGGTAAATAAAAAGAAATAAAAAAAACGTAATGCAATACTAGAGCAGTGCTAAATAAGACTGATATGATATCTCTGGATATGGACAACGGAACAAGAACAATCCACCTCAAAAGATTAAATAAAAATTTAGATCACAATCCCTTTAGAAAGACCTGAGAGCAGAGCGGCCGAAATGTGATAAAAACACCAAAGATTGTGACAATTATTCGCATCCCAGAAATATAAGAATATATTGGTTAGCTTAAAGTCTTCGTGGTTGGGCCGAGCGTTTTTCAGCATCTTATCATTTTTTAAATATTTCATCCCAAGTAAGGCAACAAAGGCAATAAGACGGAAGGGGCTACTGAATGTGAAAGAATATGAGAAGAAGAAAAATCATCAGGGAGAGAGTGTTTGTAGGATGAATAATCCCAATTGTAAAGGTCTTTGCTGGGGGCACTAAAGAATTTTCGCACCCACTGTAAAAAGGGTATCCAACCCCAAAACAATGAAAACAGCCGAAGAAAGTTAAGTTCTCTGTTTAGTGGAATATGAAGTGCATCGTATTTCATGAAATGCTTCAAAAACGAAAGAGCTAATATGGTGGAGTAATGGAGAGCGGCTTGGAGTGAGGAATCGGAGAACCGAGTTCGAATTCCAGTCGAATCTATTACATTATTAATTACTAATACCCTTGGGAAAGATATGAATCCCCTCCCAGTTATCGGAGGGGAAGAAGGGGAGCTATGGGTTAATAGCAATACAGACTAGGTTCTATAGCCTTGGATGACAACTGGTCGAGAAGAAGGACAACTCTGAATTCAAAAACCTGCGAAGGGTCGTTTGGGGACATTGCGGCATATAGTGCACCAGGTCTCTGTATTCGGCTCTTCAAAAACTGTGGTTTGTTCTGCACAAAGCATTCACCACTATAATCAAATCATATGTGTTGGTGTCTGGCTGTCGGTTCCTAGGAGCTGCCTGACCCTCATATGACGTTTATATATATATATATATATATATATATATATATATATATATATATATATATATATATATATATATATATATATATATATATATATATATGAAGAAGCACAAGTGGATAGCGGCTCGGATTGAGGATCGGAGAGCCGAGTTCGAATTCCAGTCAAATCCATTACATTCACTTACGTGCTAATACCCTGGGTAAATAGCAGGACAGACCGGGTTCTATAGCCTTGGATAACAAGTAGTCTACCGCAGAAAGAAAATAATCTACCTAGTCAGTCATATATCTTTTGATACATGATCGTCTAAACGTGCATCTCGCAAGACCTCTGACCAGGAGGTTTTGAGGAGCGTGGAATTACCTCTTAATTGCTGGTGTTCTCAGTTCTACTCTGACTCGGGGTGGTAGCAACTGTAAGGGTCCCAGCAAGGTATGGGCACAAACTGGGGTCAAAACACTATGAAAATGTAAAAAATAGGTTTTAATACCAGTAAAACGTTTTTGTAAAAAATTACCAGCAATAAATTTTTGAAAATAAAATTATTACCAGCAATACATTATTACCAGCAATATTTTTTGGGGAAAAATATTATCAGCAATACTTTTGAAGGAAAAATGTCACTATCAATACATTTCTGAAGAAAAAAAATTACCAGCAATAAATTTTTGAAGGAAAAATATTACAAGAAATACATTTTTAGAAAAAATATTACCGGCAATACATTTAAAAAATACCAGTAATACGTTTTTGAAGAAAAAATATTACCAGCAATACATTTCAAAAAATATTACCAGCAATACATTTCAAAAAATATTAACAGTAATACATTTCAAAAAATATTACCAGTAATACATTTCAAAAAATATTACCAGCAATGCATTTCAAAAATGTTACCAGCAATACATTTCAAAAAATATTACCAACAATACATTTTTGAAGAAAAAATGTTACCAGCAATACATTTTTGAAAACAAATATTAGCAGCAATAAAAATCTTATCAGCATTAAATAACCCATGGAGGTGTTGATATACCGTAAAACAAAATAAACCAAACAGAGGAGAAGCAACTGAAATTTAAAGGAAGCTTTATGCAGTAATGAGTTAATTTCGTTGTTGTTATTATTATTAAACAAAACGATTGGTGTAACTCTTCCAATATTTTTTAACATTTAGAGAAAAGCTCGATCTAGGAAAAGAAACGACAAAGTGTTTAACAATGCTTAACAATATTTCGACAGTATGTCTATCATCTTCATGTTATCTTTAAAAAATGCACAGAAGTATTAAAAATATGAAAAATTACAAAAAATACAAGTCTTTGAACAAACGTCGCTTACCTTTAAAAAAACTGTTGAAAAAAATCAATGCATCACTGAAACACAGGCACCGTGAATGGAACTTATGTATTGTGATGGAGACCGGGCTCATCTTGAAATTTTCTGTTAGTTACTAAGAAGAATTAATCAAACAGCTTAGTATAAATCTTATGGAACTCTTCTGTCATATTGTTCACACACAGACACTTGGAGTGGTATGTTAGTATTTGCATATGTGATTATCTTCATACATTTTAAGGGTTGAAACATCGGTGGATTATGAATAATTTTTGGAATGTGCACTTTAAGATGTTATTCGAAATTAGAGACTTTTGTGATAAAATTATAATTATTATTATTATTATTATTATTATTATTGAATACATGATAAAACGTTTTAGCAAGAGAAAGCCCCTCTTACCTGATGTCAGTTTGTAAATTAGTTTTGAAAATGGCAAGTAACCTTCAGTCTTTACGCGATTGGTTGGAACATTTTTGCCCCTAATCTATATAATAAATGTGAATGTCAGTCTGACACTGTGTCACACTTTTTCAATTAAAGGGAGACAACTATCTAATTTTCAGTAGCTCTTGATACAGAAATTTTGGATTCCCAAGTTTTCGTTACTGCGATTGTTTTCGGCGATTTTTTTTACATGATTTTTTTTGCGACAAAGTTTTTGTATAACAATTTTTATATCTAGGAAATAAATTTGTGAATAATCAAAATTAATTCTGAAGTCCAGTGATAGTCACCCATGAAATAAAAATAATTGTTTGTACGGAAAGTAAGGACCTACGTACATCAAATTATCTTTAAACTAAGTGGTAGTAGAAGAATTATCGTTGAACGTTTTAAAAGTAAACTTAAATATTAATACTTAAACGCAGTGATCAATTTTGAGTTCTTCTGTAGTTTATTGTTGCCTATCGCATACGGCAGCTTTATGCCCCCCCCAAATAAATCTTTGCTTCCAATGCTAAGAATATGCTAGACTTAGGTATTCTGAAACTCCTGAACAAGTCGAAGGCCCAATCAAGAGCCCTCCACATGAGATAGCGCTTAAATGCTGGCTATAGGGAGGCTTTTAAGCTAGTATACACACACATATATATATATATATATATATAGTCATCCACAGACAGACTGTTTCGCTGTATCAAATCTCATCAGTGTGGCTAGACATCCGATTGCTTTACGCCGTGATCGAACCCCGATTGATTTGGCATCAGTCAGTGGTTCTGCCCCCAGGCTATCGTCGCACAGGAAAGGGAAGGTAAATTTTAACGTTTTTAATACGCGAAAGATGTCAGTAGCTAGGAGAGCTCGATTTGAGTAGAAGATCATTGCATTAGAGGCAGCAGCCACTGTTTATAAACTCACCCCTTCCTCTCCGAGACATCAATCGAATTACTTCGAGAGCATAATCATATATATATATATATATATATATATATATATATATATATATATATATAGTTAGGTTGGTGCAAAAATAATATCGTTTTTGAAGTATTTTTAATTCTTATAAATGCTGCCTCTAATGCAATGATCTTCTACTCAAATCAAGCTCTCCTAGCTACTAGAGATTTATTTTTGGAGGCATAAAGCTGTCGTATCCGATAGGCAACAATAAACTATATATATATATATATATATATATATATATATATATATATATATATATATATGAAGGAAGTATGGCAAAGTGGAAGAAGTTTCCCTTTCGAACTTCATCAGACTAAGTTTATGTTTACGTTGATGCGACTATATTATCCACGCGAACGAGAGACGCTCGAAAGGTTAGAGTAGCATTTTTTTCATCAAAATTGTGGCCAAACTCGTTACAGTAAACAACTAATGCATTTAATGTGTTGTTTTGTACAAGATCCCTCTTGTGTTCATATAAACTTTTATTTATATTCCTTGAGAATTTTCCAATGTGTTTCTTGTGTCAAGTATTGCAGGAAATAGAGTAAAATTCTCCTTCAAGTTTTATCTTATTATTTTTGTACTAACTCTTGTTTTAGACGTAGTTGCGACAAATGTTATGTTGAATTTGGATAAATTCTTTTCAATTGCAGTTGTGATAGTGTTAGTGGGTAGAACAATATATTTTTAGATTCGTTGGGTTTGTCAGATAAGATCGTTTTCCTCTTTGAAATATTTTATGAATCTTTTTGTTTCGCCTTGAATATAAAATAGGCTATTGGAGGAGATTGAAAGTATTTTCAATGTATTTCTCCTCTTCATGTAAATATTAAGGGCTGCAAATTTTGAGTGCTCTTAAGTAGAATCCGATGATTATTCCGGATTTAATTTTGTTTTTATATATGAAATATTTAAAAATTACAAATTCACTTTCGTCTTTTTGTGCAAAATATAAAAAAATAATTCCCAACCAAATCTAAGTTCACTATTTACATTATTTGGACTATTGTCCTCATCTTTGTCGTCATATTTATTACAACGTTTCGGCCGTTGTATGCTCCGGCCTTCTTCAGTTGGTTGGATTGCCGAAATGAACCCTTTATTTCGCTCACTTGTGTAGACATTTCTTAAGGATACATGGCACAGTGTATAAAGGCATTAGTTAAATCCAGTGACAGGACCCAAAGAGTGTGAGTTCAAAACCTGGTTAAGTCGGTGGAGAACTTGGAGAGGGTAATTAACAGGAGATAACTAACATCCATTACACATGTCACGTGCAATTAGAACAGTCGACATTCCAATCACCTGAAATAGGCTGGAGCGTACAACGGCCGAAACGTTGTAATAAATATGGCGACAAAGATGAGGACAATAGTCTGAATAATGTAAATAGTGTACATAATACCTCATCTCAGAAATATAGACAGATAAAAATCTAAGTTCTGGTGCCAATCACAAAAAAAATCTAGTTTTTAGAAATAGAAAGGGAAATAAGAACACTTGCTTCTCTTTACCCTGAGGTCAAATAGGTGAAAATCACAAAAGAACTCAGCCACTGCTTAAAATCTTAAAGAAAAAATATTTAAGGCAAAAAAGGGTAAAATGTAAAATTTGAAGAAAATGTTCCTTTTGTGAGCCTCTTACATCAGGAGAACAAATTTCAGTTGATTCAAAAATGGGGGAAAATGTATTACAGTTTAGTGGAGCAAAAGACACGGATCCATTGGCAAAAAAAGAATTTAAGAATGAAAAAGTGGAAAAATTTGGAGGAAGTAAAAAATTGCGCAAGGCAGGAAATACAATGTATTCAACTGATTAGGAATGTCTCAGCTGGAAAGTTAAACTTGAACGTTAGTTTCATTTAAATTCTTCTTAGGAAAATGCAAAAAGGGATTTTTTGTGCTGGGAGTTGAATTTGGCGTCTCTTTTTTCTTTCACCGTGTTAATTTATTACCCTTTCGGCGTGGGTGCTAATGCTTCCTCCTCAATGATACTGACCTTAACCCCCAATAGCAGTCCTTTCGATTGAACAAAGAAGGATCACACTGGCTCCAGTTAGGTTTTCACAAGGACTTGAGGGTACGTCTCTTATTGGCCAGTAAATACGAAAACTTTAATCTCCATAAACTGAAAAAATATATCTGCAACAATTCACAAATAATTTTGGCGGAACTTTAACCTCTAATTCTAAAATACATTTTCACAACTGTAACAATTTATCTTTACAACATGTTTGGTTTTAAAAATACACCTTTATTAAGGTACATGTTAAAAAAAAAACTAACCGAAGATGATCAAAGATTTATTACTACACGAAAGACTAAGTTATAAAAGAAAATGTTTATATATGTTGAGAATAGAAAATTATGAGATCATTTTTATTCCTTGATTTTCGCAGCACACTGAGTTTAAGTTTCTGACAATTTCCATATATATATATGTGTGTGTGTGTGCGAATATATATATATTTATATATATATATATATATATATATATATATATTCAAATATATATATATACCTATATATGTGTGTGTGTGTGTATATATGTGAATATATATATTTGAATATATATATATATATATGTGTGTGTGTAGTAGTAGTAGATAAAAATATACAAAATAAAAATAGATTTAAACAAAACGGACGTCATGTTATATCTTAGGTACCTTTCGATCAACACTTTTTCAAAGGTATACGTTGGCAAATTGGAAAACAATCAAAGACAATCAATATAACGAATGAGGAGGGAAAGTTGGAACGCGATTAAAAAAGGGATAAATTTTAATTACAAATAATTAAATTGAAAATAGCAAGTTCCACAAGAGCATAAAAAGGAAAAAAGTCACTCACAATACCTCTAACAAGCGTAAGGAGCGTCCAAAATAAATAAATAAACTAATAAAAATTAATCCAAATAAATCAATCAATGAACAAATTAACAAATCAGCTCTGCTAAAATAACCGTTAGAACTAATATAAATAAGCATAAATAAGCAAAAACAAGTAAAAATAATAAATCCAAATAAATAAATTAAAAACTCTCCTCCACGCCAAAATAACAGAATAACTTACAGTAAGCAATGTAAACATTGAACGAATAAATAGCATTAATTATCTTCCTACACCAAGACTATTAAATTAGCAACCTAAGCAAATCCCGGCCAATTTTTACTACATTAATAAAGCATCAAAATCCGAATAGAATAAATAATACAAAATGAAAATGAAAAATAAATAAATTAACCCAAACAAATAAATGAATAATCAAACAAGCCACTCCCGCAAAAATAACCGCCAGCATAGATTGCCCACAATGCATCACTGACCAATATATATAAATAGTCGAGGAAAAACCCAACATTCACGGCCTGACGATTGAGCCTAGCATCAAACAGCCTGTGAGTGTTGACTTCAATGTTGACTTTTATATATATATATATATATATATATATATATATATATATATATATATATATCTGTGTGTATGTGTATATATATATATATATATATATATATATATATGCAAATAAATTATTTTTACCACACCATAATAAAACAAGTTTTAAGATATGGATCATAATTTCACAAAAATCAATAATCTGTATTAAGACACTACTAAAAATAGGTCCTTGAAATTGGAGAGAAGGCAAAAGGGGGTTTATTATTGTCATCCAGTTCGAGCCAATGGCACACCAAACAATTCTAATTTGTGTTTTAGCTTCTTCTGTCTACGCAGAATCGGATGCCGCGTGTTAATCGCAACAGTTTCTAAGATATTTAGGTGACATTTTGTCCGGGCTCTGTGCAGAACAGATAAGACTATTCTGAATAAATGTTCCTACAAACATTTGTTCTTAACAAGTGTTCACCAATGGCAGCTTTGTGTGTCTGTGAATGGCCAGATGATATTATTGGTATATACCTACAAATAGGACTAGGCGCGTGGTAAGTAATCCTCACTTCTAGCCGCTGAATAGCTAGCCGCTACATAGTCAGCCATGCACTGATATTTAAAGTGATAAATAATTAAGTTTTGTTGGAGGGTAGGCAAAATGTCTTTACGGATAGGAGAGGGGAACACTTCTAATAGAGAAGATGGTATGTAGTGCAATAGAATTAAAACAGTGGATTATAGACGACGATATCTTATCGGCAAAAATTGTCACGTTCAGTTTCAATGTCATTTATCGACAGATTGATGACGTATCGATGGGTAGTCCTCTGGGATCCATTATGGCTAATATTTTTGTAGGTTGCCAAACTAAACTGTTACGTACGTCATATCGATGATATCTTTGAGCTTTTTTACATCTCATAGCGAGGCGAATAGATTTTTTTCAACATTTGAACAATCTCCGCCCCTCCTTGCAATTTACGTTGGAAAGAAAAATAATGTCGCCTTTCTTACTTGAGAGAACTTCCACACTTCGCCACTAGCATATACTGAAAACCCACTTTTACAGAGTTATGTCTGAGTTGGGATTCCTTTGCCCCCAAATCTAGGAAGATTAACCTTATCAAAAGTGCACTCATGATATGCTCGGAATGTAAACTTGATGCCGAACACAAGCAAATAACTGATATTTTCTTGCAAATAGCCACCTTGAAAGTGTTGTTCTGAGTAACATTAAACTTAAAATTTCTAAGTTTGATGATACACAAACATTTTGTCCTCCTAAGTGCCGTGTATATATCAGATTACCATATATTGGATTGCGTAGTCAATTTTTAGCCCATACGATCTCATCGTCTATAACTTAATTCTAAATTTAAATTCTACTCTAAATTAATTTCAACTGTAGCATGTACCAGCTTCTCTACGTTCCCCTCTATCTATAAAGATATGTTGCCTACACTCTAACAAAACTTAGTTATTTAGCGTTTTAAATGTCACTACCGCTGACTACAGGTAAAACCATTAAAAACATTAATAATATTTCCTCCTCTACTTAAAAATCCTACTTAAAAAAAAATATGCCTTCAGTAGTATTTTCATGCTGGCGATTGAATTTTAACGAAGTATCGACCGAAAAGCATCTTAGGTTGTATAGATTTTGTTCGATTTTAATTGAATTTATATCTATTTTACTCGATTTTAATTGAAGTTATACTTATTTTATTTGATTATAATTGGGGTTATATTTTTTTTATTCGATTTTAATCGCGGTTATATTTTATTCAACTTTAATCGGTTAAATATTAAATTATGTTCCCTAACTTAAAACTTGTCATATATATATTATCACTTTAACCATTAGTGTAGTGGATACTCATACTTGAGTAGACGTTCCATTTATTTATTAAACAGCATATTTATTTATTTTCGTCTACCGGCTTGAGTGTTCAAGAAATCTTATTTTAAAAAAATGTGGTCTCCGACAGGATTAGAACGTGTGTCCTCATTTGCAGGAGAAGGAGAACACATTTTTAGATCTGACGTGCTAATAAATAAATCAACTGTTTAATAAAGAAACAGTACGTCTACTCAAATATGGGTATCCACTAAAATAACGTTTAAAGTTATATCAACTGTCGGTTTAATAAATAAAAAAAAATATTACTTCTGATATATATATATATATATATATATATATATATATATATATCAGCAGTAATAATTTTTTATATATATATATATATTTTTCTATATATATATATAGTCAAACCTAGAGAGCCAGACAAACCTACCAAGGTTTTACGTTCGTAGGTTTGTCTGGCTCTCTAGGTTTGACTAGGTCTGCTCTACTTTTGTATTGAGCACTTTTAAGTTAGTTGATTACTCGTATCGGGGTTTTTTTTTCTTTGGGTTTTGGACCTGTATGGTGTACGATTATTTTCGACAGACGTTCATGCTCATAGCTCTTTCTTTTTTTAAAACCTTTTTTTCCTTCGAGATTGATTTGACCATTAGCAAATTTAAGAAGCCAAAGGTTTTCCGAAACGAGTGTAATTACCTATATATATATATATATATATATATATATATATATATATATATATATATATATATATATATATATATAAAGTATAAAGTATAAAAAATAGGAGATCAGCCAATTCTGCTACCTTGCTTTCAGCCTTTCGGTATCTTCAAATGATTTCGGTCAATTGATTTCCTAATACTTGATTTCTTTTTTTTTAATATTTTTTTATGAGCGCTAAATTTTTCAATAAGTGAATAAGCGACCGACGTGGGCCGTGGTAGAAAGTAAGGAGGAGGCGAAGAAGAAAGAGGAAAAGCAAATGTAATGAAATTTATTGTTGAGGGTAAATGAAATATACATACTTTCTTTTCATCCCACTTCATATGAACACAAAAGGAACTTTTTGCTATATATATACAAAACGTCATAATTTCCGATCTCTCATTCAAAATGATTTTTTCTTCTTCTGGAAATGTTATTATAGCTAATTTTTCTTGTTGGCAGAGGTTGCAAATGTTACTATGATTGTTGTAAGGTTTTGCTATATATGTGTATGACTGATGCATTGTGGGGCGTTCCTTTTTTCACAACAACCTATAGTTGTTTTTGCTTTGTTTTAATATATGTGCGAACTCTATATGTTGATTTGTCTCCTTTTGCTGCTGGTTCCTTAGGGGTTTTCCGGGTAACCGAAATTTGTGAGAGTTGATAAAGTTTCTCAGCAGAGTGTATTGCTCTTGTGAGAACCTGTAGTCGGAATATAACGAGAATCGACGACATTAATCGGATTTTTTACTTATTTCTCTCTATCTTTCTCTTCTAACCCTCCCTCAGTCTCCATGTTCTTTCTCCCTCCTCCTCTGCCTCTTTCCCTCTCTCTCACCCTCTATCTTCCTTCTTACCTTTTCTTTTCATTCATTCATCCCTTTACCCATTCATTCTTTCCCAACCCAGTCTTTCTATTACTCTCCATCCTTTCTCTCTGTTTTTATCCTCTCTCTTCCGAACTTTGTCTTTCGCCTTCTCTGTCTACTTTTCTTCTCCTCCTTTTTTTTTATCTTCTGACATGTTTCTCATTATTCCTGTCTCTCCTTTCTATGTCTTTCCGTCTTCGTCTTGCTTTCTCTTATCCCATCTCCCTCACTCCTTCTTTCTCTGTTTCTCTTTCTTTCATCCACTCTCTCCTTCCACATCTCTCTCTCGCTCTCTCTCTCTCTCTCTCTCTCGCTAACTCTTTCTTTTTCTCCCTCCTATTTCCTCTCTCTCCCTCTTTCTGTCTCTAAATAAAAATGAAACGCACATACACACAAATCGTCGTCGTCGTCGGCTTTATCTTGTATCTAAGAATTTAATTTCTATGATGACATTCAACCCCAACGTGCAGGTTCAGGACCAGAAGCTTTTCACCAAAGCCTGCTCCCGTCATCCATTCTATATCGCCGTTTGGCTTTACAAGAGTTGGTTGAAGCTGAAAGAAAATTAGAGTAGAAGAAAGTGCCGATGGCGTGATTTGTTTGTGGACCTCAACTTGCCAGGAAGTGACACACACACTTGATTTCATGACCTTCCTCTGCAGCACATGTGAAATGAGCCATGCAGTATGAAATGGACTGCCGGTGACCATGTTATAATTTCGACTGACGTCCTCTGTAGCATATCTATCATGTGTAGCCCTCTTCATTTGCTGGTTCAATCGTTGAGATCAATATATATATATATATATATATATATATATATATATATATATATATATATATATATATATATATGTGTGTGTGTGTGGGGGGGGTGTAATATCAAATACTTTTTGCTCAAGTTTGCTAGAGAACCCAGCCCTTCACCCACGGCTGTAAAATATAACGATTAATCGGCCTTACTTTGCCAACTATCCCCTGAGTTATCTGTGATGGTATTTTCTTTCTCAGAGAACGGTCACTTTCAAAAGGCTAAGGAGATGAGACTACTCTTCTATTTTATCCATAACCGAGGGAAAAAGAAATTCTAACAGTATTAATGCGAAGATGCCTTCTAAAAATAAGCAACTTATCAAGAAACGAGAAAATTTCTCTGGAAACAACGATAAATTGCTATATAATATCAATCTTCCTGGATTGTAGCGAATTCTGGACAAGTTGCTCACAGATGAAGAGGAATCTTGCGGCAACTGAGATGTCATTCTAGAGTAGGATGCTGAGAATATCATGTACGGAGCATTTTTTGAGATACATAATGAGGAAAGTGGACTTGGAGAATTTGACACCGTATATATTGAAGGCAAGAGAGGGCCATGGAAACAGCGAATTAAATACCTAACGAGACTGTGAAAATTAATGAAGGAACAGAGTCGGGGAGGGATAGGGAGCGGAAAAATTTTCTTCGAGCTACAAAGAATAAGAAGTTGTGGAGAGCCATGATCACCCACATTCTGAAAGGGGAACGGAAGATTAGTACGAAGGAAATCTAATGGTTAGCGCACCTCACTCACATCAACAAGTACAAATATATGTAAATAAATAGATATAAAGGGAGAGAGGGCAAGAGAGAGAGAGAGAGAGAGGAGTAAGAGAGAGATATGGAAGAGGAAGATCCTTTTTTATTTTTTTATACTTTGGAAACTGTCGATAGACTTTGCCCAACTTTGCTATTTTGATTTTCTCTTTGTCTTCTCTTTTTACACTAATTTCTTTCTTTTTTCTCGTATTTTCTTCTTTCTTTTTTCTTGCTTTCTTTTTCTTACTTTCTTTTTCTTTCTTTTTTATTTCTTTTTCTTTCTTCTTTTTCTTTTCTCTTTCTTTATTTCTTCCTTCTTTTTTCTTTCTTTGTTTTTCTTTCTTCTTTCTTTCGTTCTTTTTCTTTCTTTTTCTTTCTTTTTCTTTTCTTTCTTCATTTCTTGCTTTTCTCTTTCTTTCTTTTTCTTTCTTTCTTCTTTTTCTTTTCTCTTTCTTTCTTCCTTTCTTTCTTTTTCTTTCTTTCTTTTTCTTTTCTTTCTTTTTTCTTACTTTCTTTTCTTTCTTTCTTCTTTTTCTTTTCTCTTTCTTCCTTCCCTTCTTTCTTTTTTCTTTCTACCTTCCTTTCTTTCTTTTTCTTCCTTTCTTTCTTCTTTTCTCTTTCTTTCTATCTCTCTTTGTTTCTTTCTGACTTCCCTTTTCCTTCTTTCTTTCTTTCTTTCTTTCTTTCTTTCTTTCTTTGTATTAAATCAATTCCAGTATTGAAAAGCAGAGGCATTACCTCGCCCACCACCACCACCACCAACAATAACTCAACCACCACCACCACCACCACCACCACCACCACCAATAGCAGCAACGACTAACACATCATCATCATCATCATCAATACATATAATAGGACTAATTCCATACTGAGCCACGGCCCTCCCTTACTACGATTACTACAAAGTACTACATTACAGCACGATGAGTGCCACTAAAAGTACTATTAGCGTTGCTACACATCTGTCTCTACGATGCAACCACATAGAATAACAACAACAACATTCTCTGTTAATAATACTACTGTAGCTTCGAAAAAAGACATCCTAACCCAGCCTCTTCTTTCGCACAAAACCGTGTTTAAAAACATTCGAACTACTGTAACAGTTGGAGTCCGTCAAATGGACGTGATAGTGCGGCTACTACTGTGATCACTACGGCTAATGTCTTTGGTGGTACTACCAATATTTGCGTTTGTGGACCGTTCTTGCAATACTGTTTTTATTGCAGTTGCAATAGGAACTATTAGAGAAAGAAGATTGATTTGCCTGTGGGTATCGCACAGGTAGTGGCCTACCTCACCAGTGCTTTGAATCTGTGAGTCAATCAGTCAACATTTGTTGCGTTTAAGAGTATTTACCTGGAAAAAGAAAAGCAAACAACAAATTGATAATTTCCCATCTGTGGCAGTAATGTCAATTCCGAGTGCAGGTGAGTAAATATTAATTGACTAAACTTTACAGCTTTTGAGTATCCGGGGCTAAATATAATGGTTTCGCTTTCATTGGGGCTTTTTTATTTATTTATTTTTTTTTTTTTTGTGGGTGGAGGATGTTTGTGGATGTTTTGTGGAGGGGATAGATTTTTTATGCAAGAGTTTTACCGATTGGATTGAATATCAATTGAAAAGAAAGAAAGAAAGAAACTTACAAAGATTGCATAAATATAAAGCAGATGGACTTAGAATATAAAGGAATTAGTCATGACAGAAAGAAAGAAGGGAAGAAAGAAAGAAAAAAAGAAAGAAAGAATGCATAATAGAAAAGAAAGAAAATGATGGTAGTAAAACAAATATCAACTAACAGGAAAAGAAAGAAAGAAAGAAACTTACAAAGAGTGCATAAATATAAAGCAGATGGAATTAGAATATAAAGGAATTAATCATGAAAAAAAGAAAGAAAAAAAGAAAGAAAGAAAGAAATGTTTTGTCTTGCATATGCTGGTTTTGTATACCAAGAAGAATATTGAGAAAGCATGAGGCATGATGCAAAAATAGACGCGAATTTCTTGAAGCAAAGGAAACCAAGAAAAAAATAAGTCAAAATTTAGTAAAATCCTAAATTTAGGAAAGAATAAAAAAAAAGAAAGAAAGCACATTCAAACTGCTGTTAAGGAAATTTACTCATAAAACGGATTTCGTATGTTTTCTTTTGTATTACAAAATACTTTTTGTAAACAGCTTCTGTTTTGAACTCGTTTTTTTTCTTTAGTATTAACTTGACTTTATTTTCTAAACTTGTCATTTCAATTCAGTTTTCCATATTATTTAACGACTTTTGATTTCATCTGTTATATATATATATATATATATATATATATATATATATATATATATATATATATATATATATATATATATATATTAATTGTACTCAGTAATCATAAAATCCCACTACACTTCGGAATTCTGATATGTACTAGAATACAATTTTCCTACTCAAATATCTATCTATCTATCTATCTATCTTGATCAGACGATCTATCACTTTCGAGCAGCTGTTGTAGATCGATAGTGGTTATTGTTTCGTTGTTCACTGAATGCTCCATGGAATTGGCCTTGTGCAAAACCGGGATGCATTTAAGAAATGCTGACTTATACCACTATATCTGCTCATACCCATGTTTTCTTTATAAAAACACTTACAAGTACAAAACAATGAAAAGCCCCGTATATATATATATATATATATATATATATATATATATATATATATATACGTGAAGTTACTAAGGAATTAAATGGCCGAACAAGGGTGGATCTTCTGCCCCATCAGAAAAAATATCTGAAGATTGCCATGTGCATAGATTTTGGAAGAGGATCTGTCAAGAATTTATCGTGTCGCTATTTAAAGTTTCGCGGAAATTACATCATGTCTCCGGATGAATGTGTGTAATCTCCGCGAAACTCTAAGTAGAGACAAGATAAGTGAATATTTGATTATATTTATTACTATATATACTTCACTCTTCCTCTTTCTCTCTCTCTCTCTCTCTCTCTCTCCCTCTCAATATATATATATATATATATATATATATATATATATATATATATATAAATTTCTAGAGTGAAAGCAATGATCTTTTTTCGAAACACGGTCAGCATATTATGACCGTGTTCATAATTAATTTTTTTGAGTTTTTGCTTTTTCTTTTTTATTATTAATTCTTACATTATTTTTACGCTTTTTGTACTTGGGGATGAGGTTATTCATGTATTACTTACAAGTATGTTGCACATGAAGTTTGGTAGATTTCCGCATGTGTTTAAATGATCCTTAATTTAGCTATCGTCAGAGAGATGTAACGTTAGTCTACTCGATAGGCATGTAGTGGTATGCCCAGTATAATTATTCATGAATTTGGTTTGATCAGAAAAGCTGTTCATCAAGGGACACGTGAATTTATATATATTATTAGTTCTCAGTAATTTAAATCTTACAGGTGAGTTGTTGTTGTTGACGATAAGGTTAACTATTTTAAAATTTTATAGTAGATAATTAATTGAACTTTCCTGGAGTTATTTAGTTCTTTATAATGTTTCTAAGCGTAGAAACATATTAAAAAAATCTACATATTCACTTTAAAAAAAACAAAAAAAAACACCATTCTTGATAATGGTTAACAGAATAGCCGAAAGCGCTTCGATATATAGAACATTGCGGCAATTTTTACACATTTTATGTCCAGAAAAAACACTTGTACGAACACAAGAAAAATTAGATAAAAAGCTTAATCGCAGTATCTTGTCAGTTTTCTTTAACCAAACATGTATAAAACAGAGATCGCTGCTTAAATATACTATATATATATATATATATATATATATATATATATATATATATATATATATATATATATATATATGTATATATATATATATGTGTGTGTGTGTGTGTTGATATAATAGTAAAGAACTGTTAGATTGATGATCCGAAGTTCTTTAGTATTTTTTTTTTAATTTTTAAAAACAGTGCTCGGTACAGAAATAGAGCTTAGATTATAATTATTTTTTTAAAATATGGTTCTACTGCAACACAGAAATTACTGTTTCGAAACTGATCAACAGTACTCAAGTTTAATTTCAATATTTCGAATTCCAAATATCGTCTGAGAATGAGACTTCCACCTGGTTGTTAGGGCTTGAATATTGAAATTAAACCTGAATGCTGCTGACCAGTTTCGAAACAAAGTAATTTCTGTGTCGCGATGGAATCATATATTTTTTTTTTTATAAATAATTGCATATATATATATATATATATATATATATATATATATATATATATATATATATATACTCGACTCTCCCGAATTCGACGTATGAGGGTCAAGCAGATCAGTTCGCAGGAAACCGACAGCCTGACAACAGCACATGAGATTTGATTATAGTGGTGAAGGTTTTGTGCAGGATCATCCACACTTTTTGAAGGGCCGAATACAGAGACCTGGTGCGCTAAGTGCCACAAGGTCCCCAAACGACCCTTTGCAGGTTTAGAATTCAGAGTTGTCCTTCTCCTAGACAATTTGCCATCCAAGGCTATAGAACCCAGTCTGTCCTTAGCTGGAGGGAGAAGAGGAAGATTCACAAGGGTAAGTGAATGTAATGGATTCGACTGGAATTCGAACTCGGCTTTCCGATTCCTCAATCCAAGCCGATATCCATTACTCCACCGTGCCTATATATTAACAATTTAAATATTAATTTTTAGTGGATACTCGTGTTTGAGTAGACGCTCCGTTTCTTTATTAAAAAGTATATTTATTTATTTTTGTCAACCGACCTGAATGTTTGAGAAATCTTAATAAAGAAAAATTTGCACTCTCCGGCTGGATACGAACCGTCCGTCTCTCCAGGGCAGAGGGAACCATTAAAGCGGGGAACGCTCTAATTTTTCTTTAATAGCATAAATAAGGTAAATTAAGCTTACGGTTACGTCAGGTTGAAAAACCGGTTCATGTACGATAGCTGAAGTTAAGCAACGTAGAACCGGTCAGTGCCTAGATGGGCGACCGCTTGGGAATACGAGGTGTTGTAAGCTTGGATGTGTGGGTGGTGTCATGGACAACTGTACGGAATTCTTATTCGGACATTCAAATTCCAATCACCGGTTGGTTATGTTCACTTACGCACAAATATCAAAGGAAAGGTATAAATCCCAATCTATGGGTTAATTAGTAAGACTTGTATCGCTAAAACTATCATTATCTAAAAACAAAATCTTATAGTCTAAAAATATTTTCTGGTTTTAAATAACCTGCAAATAATAAGCCGTAGAATACGAATCAATCAATCAATCAATCAATCAATATATATATATATATATATATATATATATATATATATATATATATATATATATATAAATAATATGTAGAGGGCTCTTGATTGGGCCTTCATCACAATGGGTAGGAAGAAATAAATGCGATAGGCATCAGTAAACTACAGAAGAAATCATAATTGATTGCTGCCTTTAAGTATTGAATTAATGTTTAAGCTTACCTTTTAAAAGTTCAATGATAATTCTTCTGTCGCTGCTTAATTTGATTTAAAGACAATTTGATGTAAGTAGGTACCTATTTCCGTACAAACAATTATTTTTATTTTAGGGGTGACTTTCGCTGGATTTCGAAATTAATTTCAATTATTCCCTAACTTATTTCCAAGTGACAAAAATTGTTATACAAAAAATTTGTCACAAAAAATCACGTAAAAAAAAATCGCCGAACACAATCGCAGTAATGAAAACTTATGAATCCAAAATTTCCGGATTGCTGAATAGGATCCAGTCCGGAATGTTTTTAATTTGCTCACAGAATCGGCCTGATTACAGAATGATATGATATGTTGAGTTACGGCCTCTACTAGTTGAAAATACGGACAAATTTATTTTGAAACACTGTACCATGAGAACAGCATTTTTTCATTTGAACATGAGCTATTGAAAGTTAAAGAGTTGAAAATTGTGACACATTGACACAGTGACACACTGACATCCGAAATTATTAAATATATATATATATATATTTCCTTTTCTTTTTTTCTATCACCCTCTTAAATGCCTTTCCCCTCATTTGTTGCTTGTTTTGTTTCCCTCTCTTTTTTCTCATTTTTTTTCTGTTCTTTTTAATTTTAAAAAGAAAACGTTACAATC
>OZ010610.1:893841-908841 GCA_963932145.1 Acanthosepion lycidas | reverse complement strand
TGCTCATTTCTTCTTCCAAATTTCAACATTATTAATGAAAAATACTCAATACCTATTTGTTCTTCTTCTTCTTCTTCTTCTTCTTCTTCTTCTTCTTCTTTTTCTTCTTCTTCCAAATTTCTTTCAACTTTCATAGTGAAAAATACTCAATGCCCATTTCTTCATATTTGATATTCTTGTTCTCGTTCTTTTTAATCTTCTCTTATTCTTCTTCTCCTAAATCTATTTCAACTGTCATAGTGAAAAATACTCGATGCATATTTCTTCTTCAATGTTCATTACTTCTACATCTTTTTCTTTTTCTTTTTAATCTCTTTCAACTTTATCAGTGAAAAATACTCGATGCACTTTTCATGTTCGATGTCTATTTGTTGTTGTTGTTATTATTGTTGTTATTATTATTGTTATTGTTCTTCTTCACCATCATCATCATCATCATCATCATCATCATCATCATCATCATCATCGTCGTCGTCATCTTCTTCTTCTTCTTCTTCCAAATATATTTCATAGTAAAAAAAATACTCCATTCCGATTTGTTCATCTTCTTTTTCTTCTTCTTCGTGCAGATCTATCCCATATTGGAAAATACTCAATGCCCATTTCTTCTTCTTCTTCTTCTTCTTCCTAACAAATCTCTTTTTCACTTGATGCACATTACTTGATCTATCAACGCGTTGATATAAATACACATGGATTTTAATTTTTTTCATAGGTTTCATTAAAAACTACTGACGACGTAATGCGATTAAGCTTTTTATTTAATTTTGTGTGTAAGAAATATCAGAATGTTCTCTCTCTCTCTCTCTCTCTCTCTCTCTCTCTATATATATATATATATATATATATATATATATATATATATATATATATATATATTACTTCAATGGAAACCCGTGTTTGAAACAGACATCAAGTTTGACTTTATTTTATTTTAAACTGTGTGTAATATGGGTATCAGCCTGTGCCCTAAGACATCTAAATAGACTTTCGTCATGTTTTGAAAATGGGTACCCTTTTGTATGGGAAACCACCATTCGCTCCTATGTTCTTTCGACCTCGTGGCCACAGAGAGCGTCACAGTCCAGTGGCATTCTTATAACCCCTCAATTTCTCATCCGAAACCTAAGCAAAGCCATTTCGCATCAAACGGTCCTGTTTCCTACAAGCGGGGACGCACGGGTTCGGGTCTTGCAGGGAAGAATATTGTATTTGTTACGTTTTCTCGATTTCGTAGACCGATAGGCGTAATATACACTATTTAAAAATAAAGATATACGGGACGGAGTCTATTCTAAAAAGGAGTATACCCCAACAAAAAATTAAAAAACTGTCTGAAATAATAAAAAATGCCTGATTAAAAATAAAATTACAAAATAAATTCACATTTACCGATATCTATCTATCTATCTATCTATCTATCTATCTATCTATCTATCTATATATATATATATATTTTTGTGTGTGTGTGTACAAGGGATGCAAAAGTAGGTATATATATATATATATATATATATATATATATATATATATATATATATATATATATATTATTGGCATGTATGTATCATCAATACAATACATTTTATGCTTTCGTTTTTTTCTTTACTATATACGTACTTTTGCAATCTCTCTCTCTCTCTCTCTCTCTCTATATATATATATATATATATATATATATATGAACTGAGATCAAATATCGATTAGAATCCGACAGAATTATAGGCTAAGGAATAAATTTTCCTATCCTATCGTAAGTGGAAATACGATATTGAATCCATTGCTGGGTCAGCTGCTAAGAAAGCTGCTTCACTGTGTCGTTCTAGACGATTTTTTCTCTGGCGAATCTATCTGCACGTCGTAGGCGATCATGTCTTTCCACATCTTCCTGTCCCTTATAGCTGTTAATAAGTTTTGTCTTTTTATTATTTCTCCCAAACCCTGTCTACCATCCATTTACTCAAGCATCTATGTTACGCGCTGCTTGCCTGTTTCCGTTCTGAATAACAAAATAAAATAGACTTCATTTTAGAAGCCAATTAGTCTGCTGCTAGGAGAATTGGTTCACTGTGTCGTGCCAGATAATTTTTCTCGTCAGTATACATTTTTGCACATTTATAAATCTACCCTTCGTCCGTGAATTGCATTTGCTGCCATATCTGGTGTTGTGCCCTTGCTATATATCCTAAGATACTTGACAAGATCCAAAGAAGGGTTTTGAAATGCCATCGTCACTCACTTTCACACCGCTGTAACATGGCTTCCCTCTGCCTTCTCTATAAATGTTTTCATGGCAATTGTTCTACTTCGATCGCATGCATTTAAGCCTAGTGCTTGATTGTCAAATAGGTTTCATTGAAATACCTTCATGTAACTGTAAGTTCTATTCTAATAGTTTCTTTTCTTGCACTTATCGCCTGGATTTGGTTTGATTTTGTTCTGCTTAACGGCCATTCAACCACTATAGGATTATTTAAGGCCAGATAAAGGATTTGAATCGTTTTTGTTTTCAGTAAATTTTAATGTTATTTGTGGATCAGTGGTAGTTTTGGGTACGATTTGGTGAATTTCTTTTCTTTTTAATCCGTTATTAGATATACTGCTTTCTAATACAAGTTATTTTGTATTTAACTTCTGATATAATTTAGTTATTTGAATATGCATTGTTATTTTCGGAAATGGAATGTCCATCGACATCTTCTGTCTTCCTGAGCTCTGTTCTTTTATTGTCCTTTCTCCTCACTAAAGTCTTCTCATTCTATTTCACTCCCAGTAACCACTTGTAATTTAGTGGCATTATCGACAACTTCTGTCTTCCTGAGCTCTGTTCTTTTATTATCCCTTCTCCTCACTAGAGTCTTCTCGTTCTTTTTCAAGCCCAGTAATCACTTGTAATTTAGTGGCATTATCAACATCTTCTGACATCCAGAACCCTATTCTTTTATTGTCCTTTCTCCTCAGTAAAGTCTTCTCATTCTCTTTCAATCACAATAAAACCTTGCGTCTTAGTGATATTATCGCCTTGCTTGGGGTGAAATGAGTAAAAGAAGTTTTCTATAAATGCAAACTCTGGTATATTTTAACTTACGTCTGCATTTTTACACGGTAGATATAAATATTTCCTATATATACATGATGAATAAAAAAGATTATTGACAGAATTATGGTTTGTTTTTAAACTGAATTAAAATTCAAAAGCGCAGAAAAATATATTTAAAAAAAAAATTTTTTTAAAGACTGCTAATCAAATGAAATACAACCGATTATGTTGGAAACGCAGTTTGTTATTAATATATAAAGTGATTGAAAAGTAACTCCCTATTTTATGTATAATGGACTCTCCCGTCTTGTAAAAATTATGGTTAGGCGGGTGATTCCATTATACATAAAATTGGGAATTACTTTTCAATCACCCTGTATATAAAGCTAATAGCGGGTGATAAATGTTAGCAGGGAACTGTGAGGTTGTGTTGTGATAAGCAAGCTGCCGCCCTAGATCAATTACGTTTGAGTTGTGTGTTCGATCCTCATTGGGTGCTCCATGCATTCGATTTTGTACCATATATAACCTATGCTTAGTAAATTACTAGATGTTAGCATAACGGGCATTTTTGTTCTACTGATATAAAATGGAGGACACACAGATAAAATTTAACGTCACATCAAAGTTGAAAGAATTTGTCATAAGTTATTCTCGGTTCACGATTGCTTTAGTATTGTGTGCGCGCACACACACAGAGCATCGACCGTGGGGTAATGGTTAACGAAACTAACCTGGGTGAACATTACGATTGATTAGTGAGTTCTATCCTCAGAACTAGGAACATACAAAATTTGACATTAGATAACCCAAAAAGGATTGGTATATCATAAAAAAAACCCCAACCCAACCAAACTAAATAAGTTAATGGTTAGTGGAGCTAGCCTGATTGACCATTAAAACTGAGTAGCGAGTTCGATCCCGATTAAAAAAATTCTACATTAAATAACCCGACATAGATTGATATGTCATAAAAACAACCTAATTAAACAGTAATGATTAACGAGTCTCGTTTAGTCGACTATTACATCTGAGTAGTATGTTCGATCCTCACTGGGTGCCACATTATAAATTTCAACATCAAATAATCCAAGAAAGGATAACGTATTATAAAATCAACCAGGTAGCTAATTCATACATACTTGCGCACACGCGCACACACAAACAAAAATACGCGCGCGAGCACACATAAACACACACACATATATATCATATTGTTTCTAATTAGCTATATTTATGAAGGAAGAGTCGTCTAATGAAGTAAGTGAAGTGGGAAATACACGCCTGAGCAGGTGTAACTATAAAAATTTCGCGATTATGGCCAAGATTGTTTCTTATCTACACAGATATCTAAAATTGAAATACGCTTCTGTTCTTATACAGATATCTTAATGTATGACACTTATGTAAATACACACACGTACACAGACGTGTACCGAGGTGGATAACCTTTGAATGAAATAATTGAGAGAAAGAGAGATAGATGCATGAACAGAGGGAGATAGATAGCTAGGTAGATAGATAGATGTGAACAGACTGAGATTGATAGATACAAACAGATTGAGATAGATAGATAGATAGATAGATAGATAGATAGATAGATGTGAACATACTGAGATTGATAGATAGAAACAAAGAAACAGATAGATAGATAGATAGATAGATAGATCATAACAAAGCGAAAATCTAATCTCCTTCTGTAGATAAGGACGCAACCATAAATACACGTGAGACTGTGGTAGTGGTTAACGAACACTTCTACTTAAACATTACACCCGAGTAGTGCGTTCGATCCCCATTGGGCACCCCATACGTGTAGCTTTTTCTCACATTAACCTAAGTTTAGTATAATGACCACAATCACGAATACTGGTAGTATGAATTCATTTGCGCAGATGTAACATACGGATCCTTTAAAGACAGTTACGTACTCCAAACACACACCTCCACCCACACACACTCTAGTGCATATGAAAACATACTCGCCGAAAGCCTATTGTTTACTGATTAGTTAAGTTTTGCTTTAAAGAACTCTAAGATCGATCCGCCACTGAGTTCCGTGTCAGCCAAAGGTTATTTATTCCGTCATTTATTAGAGACGGTTTATTAAGCTACGTCTAGCTTGATTAGTAGCTGGATGGGTGACCGTTTGGAAATATCAGGTATAGTAAGCTTGGATGTGCGGGTGGTGTAACGGATAATGATTCAGAATTGTTAATCAGAGAACCGAGTTCCAATTCTCGTTGGATTCGTTATCTTCACTTACACACAAATACTAGTGGGTAAGGTATGAATTTACCTCTTCCTCTCAACTATGGGTTAATTATTAGGATTTGTAGTACTAAAATATTATTATCTCCACAAAAATTTCTTACAATATAAAAATATTTACTGGCTTTAAATAACCTTCAGTATTTAAAACGTAAAAACATTGGGTTAAACTATGCAAGAACTAGTCCAGCTTACATCGTTATGAATTCCGGGGAAATAACGCGAATCAAAACCGGATGAAGCAAAAGACAAGACTATATAAGAGCGAAGGAGGAAAAACCTTTATTTCATTGGCTGATGTTGGCTGACTTATGTCAATAAGAACGGTCGGACTCCTAGACATATCTGAATTTTTTTTTTTTTTTTTTGCAATGTCGAGGTGCGTAGCACGACGCTATAAAGGAGGCGGCCTGACTCTTTTGGAATCAGGTCGGGGTTGCTGTTTGAGCCGATATGATGCAAAACCCGAAATCGGCGATGAAGACAGTGCATCACTGAAGACCACTCTTGATGCATCTGAAATGTATTATTTAACTAACCAGAGGGTTGATAACCTGTAAAAATCGAATCAGTTAACCAAGTCATTTCATGACATAAGCGATCGTAAATTTTTACCTCTTTTGTCCTTCTTCTGCATCTATTCACTAAGCTCATTGCGTTTACTGGTTGTCTTCTGTTGTTGTCCGTACGTCATGTGAGTGTTTAATTCTCTAGTCCTTCTTTTCTTGTTACGTGGTTCATTAATTTCAGGTATTTCTTTCTGATTGTAAGTATAAATTTCCTTCTTGTTCATATTTTTCTCGTCTAAGTCCATCCTTCAAATCTATAGATCAACCATCCGCCATTGCATGGAATATTTCTGTAATATATGGTCTGGTGCCCCTGCTGTACGTCTCGAGGTCCTCGACAAAATCCAGAGACCAATATGCCATGCATCAGGTCCTGATCTAGCATATCATCTACGGTCGCTTTCTCACAGACTTGCCGTGGCTTCCCTCTGTCTCTTTTACAAGTATTTTCACGGCAACCGTTTCAACGAGGTACTTTCGCTGGTTCCCAAACTGCATGAATTTAAACGATCTATCAAGCTGGCGTCTCTTTCCCACCATTTCAGTGTCAAAATGGTTAAATATAACCGTCTCTTCTACTCAAGCAGCTTCTTCTCCCGCACTTCCCGTCTGTGGAACTCCTTTACCCTTACTTGTTTCCCCGATGACTATAATCTTCAAATATTCAAGTGTAATGCCAATCGACATCTCACACCCTGGGTTTGTTCCCCGTCCTTCTCTGTATCCTTTCCTCAAATAGGCCTCTTTACTCTTGTTCTCAATCCTCTTTAACTCCCTGCGTGCTAGTGGAACTCCTGAGGTGAACTGACTTAAATAATAATAATAATAATAATAATAATAATAATAATAATAATAGTAATGCAATCTATTGATATACATAAAACTGTATAATTCAACCTATATCAATGCGAACAGAATTTCTGCCAATTAAGTACTTCATACAGATCTCGATCAATAGTTATTGAATCAGAAGTAAAATAAGTTCACAATATTTATCGTAGATCGACTCGGAGTTACGTGATTTCAAACTCGTCACGAATGATTGCATTAATTACAGAATGCCTATTTTATTATTTTCCAATATTGATTTTTTTATTTATTACCTTAATAGCTGCTTCTAATGAAATAATAAAATAGACATTCAGTAATTAATACAGTCATTCCTATCAATCACGAAACTGTAGTAAGTATTGGGAATATATATAACTACTGAATACATATTTATTGTTGTCTATTTTCCTTCCTACCTCCCCGCTCTCTCTCTCTCTCTCTCTCTCTCTCTCTCTCTCTCTCTATATATATATATATATATATATATATATATATATATATATATATATATTAAAAAGAAGAGAGAAACCGAAAACGTATTTGGTTGTAATGTGGATTTTTAAAACAAAATATTATGCTTTATTTTCCATAATTTTGCTACACGTGTTTCCGGTCTCGCGACCTTCACCAGGAAAAGCTTGGAGATTTCCACATATTATTAAAAATAATTAATTTTTTTTAATATTTTTCGATGTTAAATATTCACAATATGAGACATTCTCTTTTTTGTATGTGGCAGTGAAAAGTTGTGCGTGAAGGGTTATAAAACAATTAAGATTAGTCCGGGAAATGGTGAAGGAGTTATCGTCATTTTTATCCTTTAATGACCCCGGAAACACGTGTAGCAAAATTATGGAAATTAAAGCATAATATTTTTTTAAAAACTCCCCATTACAACCAAAAACGTTTGCGGTTTCTCTCTTCTTTTTAATATACACACTTTTCTCTCGTTGGAACTACTATAACCTCTTCCCTTTGTATATATTAGGTTGGTGCAAAAATAATGACTTAATAATGTCGTTTTTTGACGTTAAAAATACGTCAAAAAACGACATTATTATGTCATTATTTTTGCACCAACCTAATATATATATATATATATATATATATATATATATATATATATATATATATATAGTGGTAGTCGTTTGAAAAAAACTTAGGTATTTTGGCTTGTAATTGAACAAACCAATGCCCAAGGAAAACTGAGGGATAAAGAAAGAATTAAGAACATGAAATTGAGGCGAAAACAATCATCCAGAATTCAAGCTCAGAGTCCAAAGAAAAAACCTCCAAAACGAGTAAAGTAAAAGTAACTACTTAAAGTGCTCAATACACTAAGTAGAGCAAACCTATATATATATATATATATATGTGTGTGTGTGTGTGTGTGTGTGTGTGTGTGTGTGTGTGTGTGTGAAAAGTGTGTATATATATATATATATATATATATATATATATATATATGTATATATGTAAGCAAATATATGGATATAGATCCGACAGTATGAAGAAAAATATACGGAAAAAAACAAATAAAAATCCTTATATGCAATTATGCTGTTTTAATGTTAATATCATGAATATGTCCTGAAGATGGTTTATTAGACCGAAACGTCCGACGTTGACATTATATTAACATTAAAACAGCATAATTGCATATTAGGATTTTTGTTTGTTTTTTCCGTATATTTTTCTTCATATATATATATATATATATATATATATAATATCTTGATCCCAGAGATTTGTATAGTTTTTACATTTAAAGAATCTAGGTATACGATATCTATCATTACAAATGAGAATAGTTTTAATATTCACCGCGGTTATATGTGTGTGTGTGCGCACGCGCGTATGTGTGCGTGTATCTGTGTGTGTGTGTGTGTGAGAAAGAAAGAAAGAAAGAAAGAAAGAGAAAAAGAAAGAAAACTGCCCAGTGATTCGCTATTTATACCTTTCGTGTTCCTGGCATCAGTGACCGAGGTTTTGAGCGTGCTGGCTTTGTTCAGACTGTTGATGACGCCATATGATCATGCACTCTCCCAGAAACTGTCGCAGTATAAATCACAGGTGAGCTTTGTGGGTGTTGAACAAGCACAAATGTGCCTGAGCAGGCATCTCCAACAGGGATTGGTTATCCGACCTAGAAGACGCATTCTCGGATATGAGTGGTCATTTATTATTATTATTAATGTATGTCTGGAGGGCACTTGACGTAGAAAACTGCCTCAACAACTACTCTGAATATTACTTGTGTAGTATTTCACTAAGAAACAAGGCCATATTCCAGGCCTGACAGAATTTATCAAATACGCTAAATTCACTCACGGAATATATATATATATATAAATATATATATATATTCTTTATTTCATTTATTTATTGGTACTTCAACTTGTTCTTAGTCTTTTTTCTCAATACACTCGCCATTTAAAAACTATAAATAAATAAGAAAACGTATTTCTGGAAAGCTTTTCCATTTCATGCGAGAAGATTAGCTTCACGTGTACCTGACGCATACGCACATCTACTTACCTAGCATCAAGCATGAGCACGCAGATTCACGGTTACAGATGTGCTGGTATCTGTAACTGCCGTCTGCTAGTTACGAAACTTCTCTCTGCTGCAATGATGACAACGAAGACAGCGATAATAGCTGTGGCATCCACATAAAGTCGATTATCAGTGCAGCCAATAACGCAATTTTATGCAAAAGCTGTCTCGGATTCTGAACGTAATACTACCTTATATGGATAGTGTGTACGGGCATTCACGAGCTAACACTGGCTAATGAGAGCTTTGTTCTTTATCAGTCACTGTACCGTCGTAACAGTCGTGATAAACGAAAGAGCATCATGAGTGCTGATAGGGAATGTTGCTATGACGGATGGTGATACACTGATAAGGAAGGACTAGAATGTTAGACTAACGACTCGAGAAAGTTCGTTCCTTACTTTCAAATAGTACTTAAGTTTAAGAAGTTTATAATGTTGATTGATAGCGTAAGGATTTAAAAATCATTTTTTAATCATTTTGCCCACAAGTAATCCAGTAAAACTGTAATGATGCAAGGCGTTACTAAATATTAGAGAATGTGTGGAAAAAAACCATAAGAATTAAGAGAGAAAACAATAAAAGGACAAGAATTAAGAAGACAGAAGATAACGATCGACATTTTATTTAAATTTTCGAAGATTGTAACTAACAGGAAATCAGCAAGCCAAAAGAGATTTCCACAAGCAAGAAATGCAGAAAAAGTAACTATTAACATAGAACTTAAGTTTACATCTAACCATTTCAAGTGTAAGATGATGAAACCAATCTAGTCACTCGCTTATGTGCCATGCGTGATACACGCTTAGGCGATCATGTATCTTTTCGATACATGACTGACGAGGCAGATTTTTTCCCGCAGTAGGTTGCCATTTCTTTCTGCGGTAGACTAGCTGCCGTCAAAGGCTGTAGAACCCAGACTGTGCTGCTAGTTACCCATAGCTGGGGGTAGGGAGAAGAAGAGGATTCATACCTTTCCCAACGGTATTAGCAAGTTAGTGAATGTAATGGATTTTGACTGGAATTCGAACTCCGCTCTCCAATTCCTCAATCCGAGCCGCTATCTATTACTCCACCAATCTAATTGTACGCTTAAATTCATATAGTTCAGGTAGAGGAAACTTCCTCAGAACAATTGCCAAGAAATCGTGCCTATGGATTTATGAAATGAATTCACAGAGGAAATCTCAGCTCTTCTGATTTTAGCTGCATTTTTCAGCCTTGATGTGATTACAAATCATAGATTAACGGCATTTTTCTCTGTTCCAGACACCTTCCTTCCTTCCTTCCTTCCTTCCTTCCTTCCTTCCTTCCTTACGCGTGATACTTGCTTGGGCGATGATGTCTCTTTTTGATTAGACAGATGAATTTTTGACATAGGCCACTGCTTACTTTCCGCACTAGAATGACTGTCATCCAGGGCTATAGAACCCAGTCAGTCCTGCTATTTAATCCATAGCTGGGGAGGGAGAAGAAGAAAGGTATTTATACCGTTCTAAAGGGTATTTGTCTTTGTGTGAATGCAATGAACTCGGTCGGAATTCGAACTTGGCTTCCTGATTTCTCAGTCCCAGTCGTTATCCACCACATCACCCACACATTCAAGCTTATATAGGCTGGTATTTCCAAAGTCATCTTGGTACTGACAAGGCTCAACGGTGCTTCCAGGCACCAGTCTATTTCATTATGAAGAGTGGCTTCCCTTATAATTGCGGTAATTTCCATATTGATGTATCAATATTTGTATTGATTCATAATATTGAGCAATATACATATATATATCATAACCACATAATAATAATAATAATAATAATAATAATAATAATAATAATTATAATTATTATTATTATTATTATTATTATTATTATGTAGAGGACCGGGAAAAGAAAAAACGTGCGTTTATATTTCCTGCTAGAAGGTCCAGTACAAGAAAATGGGGGAAAGATGAAAGAAGACAAATAAGACTGATATATATATATATATATATATATATATATATATATATATATATATATATATGTGTGTGTGTGTGTGTGTATTTAGGCAGCATCTTTTCATTCATACACATTTCATTAAATAATATAGATAAGTGTTGTCTATTTATTTTATGTCAATTTTTTTCGTAACATCTGATAAGTTTAATAACATTATCGTTGAACGAAGAAAGAAATTCACAATAGTGATCCATATTTTTTTAATACAATCTAAGCTTTCGGCTTACTTAAGCCATTATCAAAGATGTCAATTACAACATATTAAACAATATACGGACACAACAGTGATGATATTCTGTCAATGTTTACATAGAAGATTTCTAAGCAACGATAAACACGCGCATATAAGACGCAAGAAGCGAAAATCGCACCGCATCTCATGACGTCACACATGACCACACGAGAGTGAATTGTAGAAGTATGAATCGAAAGCCGTTGGTATAAACCAATAGCTTCTGTTACCAATTATAAACATTTAAGAATATTTGTAGAGATGCCATAATTGATTTTGTTTAAGTTGGGTTTCAACTGTTTGATGTATAATACTTCAAGGATTTTTAGTTTTTGTCTATTGTTTTCATGTCGAAGTATAATTGTGTTTTCAACAAGTATTTTACGGAATTGTGTGTGCGGGCAGGCATGTTGTTTTAAATGCCTAAAAATGTTAGAGTTTCTAAAGCTTAGATTGTATTAAAAAAATATGGATGTATGAAAATATATATATATATATATATATATATATATATATATATATATATATATAAACAAATATATGTATTAAACAACACAATTTTACAATAGACATAGACAATAACATTTGTGTGTGTGTGTGGACATTTGTGTTTGTTCTTTGGTGAATGTTTGTACGTACGTGTGTGTGTATTATGTTCATGGCGTCTTCTTACAAGTGGGAAACGCTGTCCTTTACGAGAGCTCACATTGTAGAGGTGTTCGCTGAAATGAAGAAATCAAAAAGAAAACGAGGCAAGAAGTCGCCCAGTATTTATGGTGTGGGGAGAGAGATCCCTAGCGACAATTAGGGAACTAAGGAGGAGCTAACTTCGACAATAATATTCAGAAATATATTATAACGATGTTAATAATCAGCAAAATATATTAGGTTGGTGCAAAAATAAATGTCGTTTTTTGACGTATTTTTTAATGTCAAAAACGACATTATTTTTTGTTCCAACCTAATATTATAATGATCTTATTTATATTTGATTTATTTATTTAACCTACAACAGAATTTTTTACTTATTTAATATAAAAGAGAATTTATTTATTTAATCTAAATCAGAATGCATTTATTTATTTAACCTAAGAGTGAATTTATTTATTTAATCCAAAAGGGTTTTTTTGTTTATTTATTTAACCTAAATCAGAATGGATTTATTAATTTATTTAACCTAAAACAGAAATTTTTATTTAATCATTGAACCTAAAACATAATTTATTTATTTATTTAACCTAAAAGAGAATTTTTTATTTATTTAACCTAAAAGAGATTTTTTTATCTATTTACTTAGTCTAAAAGAGAATTTTTTATTTATTTATTTAACCTAAAAGAGAATTTTATTTATTTATTTATTTAATCTAAAATATAATTTATTTATTTATTTAACCTAAAACAGAAATTTCTATTTATTTATTTAACCTAAGACAGGATTTATTTATTTAACCCAAAACAGAATTATTTTTATTTATTTACTTAACTTAAAAGATAAAAAAAATTACACACTGTAGTGAGTTTTGTAAGGACAAAACCGTAAGACGCTCAAACCTGAAGAGGAAAATTTTCCTCGTTCAGTTGTTCATTTAATTTATTTGATTTTAATTTTGATTTGTTTGTGCTCGTCCTTATAATAATGATCCAATTTGTTTTGTATATTTGTTACAAAAACTGTTCCTGTGAAACTTCTAACAATAAATAATTCGCTTGCTTAAATGTCCAGTTGAAAGTTATTTTTATAATCAACGAAATTCGCTGTAGTTTAGAATGATATCTTTCGTCCTCCCCAGGAAAATGCGATGCAGTATATTCACATGTAGAAAAAGACATTTTCCTACATGACCCATTTTTTTTTCAAACTCGTCACTTTCAAAATATCATGTTTTTAGTTCAAAGCAATATTGCTTATCTTGTAATTGGTCCCAGAAATTTGAAGATATCGAAGAATTCTTGCAGGATTCTTCATATCAAATTTAGATTAGATTTGAAAACAGTCTATCAAATTTTCGGCATTTTCTGGTGTTTTGAGTCATTGTTATGGAGTTTTGAGTTTTGTCCTCTGGTTTTGAATCATTTATATGATTTTATGTCATTGTTATGGAGTTTTGAGTTCTGACCTTTGGTTTTGAATCATTTACATGATTTTGAGTCATTGTTATGGAGTTTTGAGCTTTGTTCACTCACTGTGAATCATTTACATGATTTTGAGTCATTGTTCTGGAGTTTTGATTTTTGTCCTCTGGTTTTGAATCATTTACATGATTTTGAATCATTGTTCTCGGGTTTTGAATGTTTTTCTAAGGCTTCGAATCATTTTTATATCTAATTTTAAGTTATTCTTATAGAATGTTTAATCTTTTTACTGATGGTTTGATTCATTCGCATCGAAATTTGTGTCATTGCTATGGAGTTTTGAATCTTTGTCCTCAGAGTTTGTTTCATTGTACTATAGATATTTCAGTTATTTTCATCGAGTTTGCAGTCAATGTCATAAGGTTTTGTGTTCTTTCCAGTTATCTTGAGTCATTGAGAGTGGGTTTTGAGTTTCTCCCCTGACTCTGTGTACTTGTCATGCTACCAGTGTTTAAAATGCGAGCATATCGTGAACTGATATAAACAATAAGACTGAAATAGATATATATATAATCTTTGCCGTATCATAGTAATACCGTTAATTCTAAGTCATGAGTTCAATCCTCAGTGGATGTCACACGCTAGAGGCCATGTATCAAACAAAGGTAAACATAGCATAATATAGAGAACCGTAGTCAGGGCGCTTTGCCTAATCGTTATAATCGTTAGCAAGCCCTTACAGACTAATACTACTATAGTAAATTCGATTCTCAATTAGTGGTCTATATTTAGCGCCTTGTGCCATATTAAGCTAAGCCTTGTAACCTTCGTCGTATTACTGCTGTAATGAGTCTTATCTTCACCAAATAGCAGCCTTAATACCATGTGCTATACTAAACTACGCTTAGCATATATATATATATATATATATATATATATATATATATATATATATATTAGGTTGGTGCAAAAATATTGTCGTTTTTGACGTTAAAAAATACGTCAAAAAACGACAATATTTTTGCACCAACCTAATATATATATATATATATATATTAATCTGATCACTTGCCATATTATCTAACGTCACACCAGGCATAATCAAGCTCGTCTGTTTTCAATTTCTTTTGGCGGAGTTATTTCAACCCTTAAGTTCTATAGATAGATAGATAGATATAGATAGATATTAGGTTGGTGCAAACATAATATCGTTTTTTGACGTATTTTTAATTTTTGCACCAACCTAATAGATAGATAGATAGATAGAAACAGACTGGGATAGATAGATAGATAGATAGATAGATAGATAGATAGATAGATAGATAGATAGATAGATAGATAGATAGATATTCCTTTTAGTTGCATTTTATTTCGGTTTTTGATTTTAAGCTTTCTTTAATGAGTTTGTATTCGATCATAGAAAATAATTTCTAA
>OZ010610.1:883841-891341 GCA_963932145.1 Acanthosepion lycidas | reverse complement strand
AGAGAGAGAGAGAGAGAGAGAGAGAGATGTAATGGATTTTTTTATTTATTAATGCGACAAATTTTATCAATTTAGACGTTATCTTTATGAATAATCATATTTGAATAAACGCTCTGTTTATTTATTAAATGGCATATTTATTTATTTTTTCTATTGGCCTGAATATTCGAGTATTCTTATTAAAGAAAAATAGGCACCTCCGGCAGGACTTGAACCTGCATCCCCCTTAACAACGGTTTCTTCTGTCCGGGGGCGTACATGTTCGAATCCTGCCGACGAGTGCCAAATTACTTTAATGAAAATACTCGAATATTCAGGCCGGTAGACAAAAAAAAAAAACAAAAACATTAGGCTGATTAAAACCGCTTGTCATGATAAACATTAAAATCAACAAATACAAAAATGTTCGAAGGTGAATGGAGAGAGGGAGAGACAGACAGATAGACAGACAATTTCTGATATATAAGTCCTGAGACGAAGGTAAAGTAAAGGAAAAAGCGATAGCTTACAGTGCAATAATAAAAGAAGAAAGAACATGAAAGAATCATATCGGGGCTCAAAAGATGGTTCACTTGTCGTTGGAAGATGGTTGTACCCTAGGATCATTTCGACAAAGAGAAAATGTCTGGAACATTGAATTCATTGTCTCATATAGGAAGAAAATGAGTAACTGCCAACACTGAGGTTCGAGCGTGACTCTCTGGACTCATGAATATACATTTTTCGCCTGGTGTATGAATAGCGTCATCAGGCTACTGGCTGGGATGATTATTGAATGACTATTGCGTGAAACTATCCAGTCGAATTAGTGTGAATTATTGTGCGTCGAATATTTGGTTTTTGATTTAGGATTTATCAGACGTTAAGCCAAGGCGCGCTACTAACAAGGTATTCACTGAAATGGTTAATTAATTATCTTTGGTTTACTGTCACTTCTTTGTTCTTGTTAAGTATTTGTTTATGGTTGTAATAAAATATTGTTTTATCTTAACATTAAAGTTTTCAATTATACTTAATCATTAACGGTCACTGTACATCACAGAAGATAGAAGCGTTTAAATTAGTTTCGCAAAGAGCTATGCAATCTGGTTTGTTTGTTTTATTTTACGGCATATCAACCTCAATGGGTTATTTAATGCCAACAAAATGTTTGTAGCTGGTAATATTTTATTCCTTCATAAATCTATTTTTGGTAATATTTTTTTTCTTCAAAAACGTATTGCTAGCAATAACTTTTTAAAACAGTAATTCTGGTATCAAAATCTATTTTTACACTTTCATAATGTTTTGACCCCAGTTTGAGGGTTAACTATTTTCCCATAGATGGGACCCTAACAGGTATTACCACCCCGGGTCAGGGTGGACCTGGGACCATCAGCAATTAAGAGGTGTTTCCACGCTACACAAAACCTCCTGATCAGAGGGCTTGCTGTTGGACGTATTTTATCGTCTTACCTAGGACGCGGATGTAGTTTATCGTCATACACAGGACGGTTATGCTATCTGCAGAACATTTCGAAAGAAAAGTTTCTGCAATACAAAAATTGGTTCGAATGCCATGAATATAAGTGAAAGAAAGGTTGACAGAGTAAGTGGTGTTTTGTTTACTGGTTTACTCTTCTTTCTTTTAATTGTAACTGGCATTAGAAGATTATTTTAATTTTTAAGGAGAAAAAGTAAACTAATTATCACCGTCCGTCTTCTATATCAATACAAACCGACCGGGAGTTGACTAAAACTAAAAGATATTCTGACCTTAGTCTTGCCCACCGGAAGTACGTACTTTCATTGTATATTTCCTCTTTTTATTTTATTTTTCATAGATATTTACACGATAAATATCTAACATCACTTCAGCAGAATTTTAATAGTTGTGACCGCCATTATAACATCTGCAAAAAAACACCCCCAAAAAACAGCTGAATAACATCGGCAATGTTGTAAAGTCATCATCATAGGTGTGTACTTGAAATATTTGATTGTTTGATTTGTTTGTTTTTTTACGGCTTTTAAACCTTTTGTGGGTTATTTAAAGCCGAAACATAATTTAGGATTACAAGAATACTTCCGCTCCTGAGTGAATGGAGGCATGTGTCTAGAAAAGGATGAATGTATGAGGCAATGTTGGCTCGACTGTACCCAGGCCACACATACCTCACCCATTTGTACTTGCTGAAGAATGAAGATCAACCAACATGTACAACCTGCCAAGCTGCACTCACTGTGAAGCACATTTAACTGAATGCACTGTATATCTGTAAGATATAAATAAAAAGTCGAAAGCAACATGAGAAAACTATTTGAAAATACTAGGACTGAATACTGATACTGAAATGTCCTATCTTAAAGAAATAGGTATATATAAACACGCAGCACCTACGGCAGATCACGTGCAAATTATATATCTCTACAAGACACCTTTACTCTGAAAGTATAAAATTAAATATCTCTACAAAACGCCTTTACCCTGAAAGTATAAATTTATATATCTCTACAACACACCTTTATCTTGAAAGTATAAAATTATATACAAAATATCTGTAGTAAAGGCGTACAATTGCGCTCAAGATACATTTAGTTGAAGCCATAAAACCGTGGTAAAAATATTTAGATTTACGGCATTAAATAGAACAAAAGCAAACAACAATAATTATTTTTTGCGAGTGAATATTACATTGACAATTTTTTTTGAGAACAGCAAGGATTTTTACAGATACACGTCTTACTATATAAATCCTAGCTTGGCGTGGGTGTGTCATGGATTCATGCCTTTCCCAGGAGTATTTGCAGGTAAATGAATATAACGAACCTGTCTGGGTTTCGATCTCAGTTCTCTGATTTCTTATTCTAAGTGGCTACCGATTAAGCCATTTTCACACCGATTCTTGAAATAAGCTTTAAATTTTAAAAATAAAATACTTTTACTACACACTAACCGTCCTGGGTATGAAGGTAAACTACATCCTCTTCCTGGGTACGACGATAAACTACATCCGAGATCTGGGTAAGACGATAAACTATATCCGAGATCTGGGTATGACGATAAACTACATCCACATCTTTGGTATGACGACAAACTACATCCGCGTCCTAGGTATGAAGATAAACTACATCCGCGTTCTGACGATGAACTACATCCGACAGCAATGCCTCTGATCAGAAGTTTTTGAGAAGCATGGAACCATCTCTTAATTGATGGCGTTCCCAGATCCACCCTAATCCAGCTTGATAGCACCTGTCAGGGTCCCAACTATAGACAAATAGTTACCCCCGCCAAAAGAGGTCAAAACACTATGAAAGTATAAAAATAGTTTTTAATACCGGCAATACTTTTTAGAAAAACGTATTTCCAGCAATACATCTTTGAAAAACAAAATATATTTGCAGCAATAAAAATCTTGTCGGCATTAAGTAACTCATTGAAGTTGATATGTTGTAAAACAAAACAAAACAAACTACACACTATGTCATAATTTACTACACACTAATATGTCCTAATTTCTACGAAAAAAGTAAAGATTATTTCTCCCGTCAAAATTGAAGGACAAGCTTTAAATAAAAGCTCGTCTGCACATATACAATTTCATATTTTCGTGTATTAAACACATACTACGACATAATTGCTTAATTCATATGAAAATATCTTTACAATGCTTATCAAATATTTTACTATGAATGCGATGAGATATTTTAAACTTTCTGTTGATTCAGGTGAAAATTTATCGTCTGTGTCGATCCTTTTTCGCTCCGTTCAAGCTTTGCATTCAAGGAATGTTTTATTTACACTTACCATTTACACATACCACACAAATGGCGGAGAACTTTCCCGAGTTATAGATCTGTAACAGAAGTAAAGGTTCAGCTTCACGTAGTCTGATGTACTTATCGATCAGTTTGATGCAAGGTGTTTTGATGGAAGTAATGTTTTATTGATAGGCGGCAGACGACAATGTTTACTGCTGCTGCTTTGACCTCTTAACGGAGATGATCCGTACGCTGAAGCGAAAAATGATCCTACAGTTCTACCTGAAGAAAAAAATCCCTCTGTAATCGCAGTTTCTTTCAATGTTGGCACAAATACAAAAAAGAACTTTGGCCTTTTAATGAAGGTGGAGCTGTTGCGCAGACGCGGAAATATGTCTAACATATGGCTGTTTGAAAGAGTTCCTCCTCTCGTGCGTGTGTGTCGATATATCTTCGTGTCTATATTTACTGCCTTGTGCGCGCTTATGTGTGAGTTGGTTTGGGGGGCGCATTTGAGGGTTTCTAAAATAGACAATTCGATGCTCACTAAAAAAATTATTTCTCCTCTTGACATTCACTTGATGTCTGTTTATCTAAGTATATGTTGTAACCTAGGGAAGATTACTGGATAGAATAATCAAACAAAGGTTGGTAACGAATGATAATACTTAGGACAAGCACAACACATATAATATTCGCCAGCGGCGTGTAGAAGAAGTAGTCAACTGCTAGAAGTGAGACAAGTGAATTACACAATGAATCTCCAACTACATGATATGTACCTAGCTCCTCACATGTAGACTCGACCAAAAATTCCCCATAGACCCCGTATAAAACGCGGTCGGATAGCTGTTTCCCGAGACGAAACTTTGCCTTTCGATATAGCGTCGTTTTGGGGATCCTCTGTACCCGGAAGCAATGAGTTTGATTAGCACAGCTTGAGACAAATCTCCGACTGCAGGATATCTACCAACCGTCCCACGCGGTCAGAGATGAAACAGGGCCAAATTTAATGTGGAGTATCTGAGCCCGTGCGCTTGGTCAAAAATTCGCCGTAGATCCAGTATAAAACAGGGTCGGGTAGCTGTTTCCGGAGACGAAACTCTTCCCTTCGACATTGCCTTGTCTGGGGATCCTTTCTGCCCGGAGGCAGAGAGTTTGACCAGTACAGCTTGAGACGAATCTCCAACTGCAGACCAACATACAGTATTTACTACTGTATTTATGTGTATGGGGACATACCCATTATCGTCCGTAGATATGCTACAACAGTATAGCACAAGGTTAAATCGGAGAGTTAAATAGTTTAATGACGTAGTGTTGACGATTAAATGATAACACATGATTTGAATCATCATTACTTAACATTTTATTCACACCAGTTTGTCAGTCACCCTCAGCGATTCTGTGGTATGCGAGTCCCGCCGTTGTCACCCAGTCCAACTCATGGACACTAGATTCTCTGTCTGCGTTGTGTGAGAGACCTCCTCAATATATCTGGGGCAGTTATTTATATATGCCTCTCTCTAACATTCTTGTGCTCGTGCACGCAATACAGGATGCAGGATTCGAGGTCATGTACTCCAGTATTTAGTAGCCGATCAATTAGTAGCGAATTCCTTTGATGTTCTGAGTGTGGGGGGGGGAGTTCAATGTCTCTTCTGGTATAGTACCAAAATAGAGAGATTGTACTACACAAAAATTTCCAAGTCAGTTTTGCCTGCCTGCCTGCCTGCCTGCTTGCGTTGAAAATTATCCATCAAAATCCTGGATTTTTAATTGAACTCGATCACCGACCTCTGACACAAGTAAAAAAATAAGTATTTTTTTCACAGGTATACGAGGTGCTACAGAAATGGTGAGCGAATTACGCTAACAACTAGTTTCCATCGTGTTCTTCTAAGTGGTCCCAAAGAAGAGTTCTAAATGATACATCATGAGTGGTATTTGTTGAATTCTAATTCAACCAGATTGTGCGAAACATCTTGCATCTATGAGCACACATATAAACACGCACGTACGAAATCCTGAAAAATTTATTTCGGTTGAGCTCTCTGGGGAGGGAATTTGAGTTTGTAAATAGTGACTATTACGGCTAATAATGCAAGACTCTTCGGTAAAGCGAATCGAGTCCTCTCGCTCACTGTGTGTTTATCTAAAAATAAATGCGCTTAAACCCACCTTCATCCCTCCTGTACTAATGGCTTAGTAGTAGAATCTCCGACTGACACCAACTTAGTCGGGTTTCAATACTAACTAAAGGCCACTGGATGACTAGCCACACCGATCAGCTGCGAAACAGTCTGTCTGTGGATGACTATATATATATTAAAATTTTGAAGAATAAAAAATTAAAATCTTTAGACACTCTGGGTTGTATATTAATATTCTTTCGTTTTCGTTATTATTTCATTTAGATTCCTCGACTAGTTTCGGCCAACATGGCCATCATCAGGAGAAAAAAAATTCTGATTGCTGGTAGCAAGCAGTATATATATATATATATATATATATATATATATATAAACAAATATAAAATAACACACACACACACATATATATAACAAATAGAAAATAATATATATATATCTATATATATATATATATACATATATATCAAATAGCAAATAACAACACTATATCAATTATGTTGAGTCATTAATACTTTGTATCACTTATCGTCCTAACTAATAATCATCATGGCATTTAAGAATAAATTTTGAGTACACCATTTTCAATAACTTTTCGATTATCTCTCTCTCTCTCTCTCTCTCTCTCTCTCTCTCTCTCTTTCTTTCTCTCGTTCTTTCCAGTTATTTCCCTTTCCGTCCCCTCTTTCCCGTCCCAAAATGATACACAGTCTGGGGCATTTGTTGAATTCTTATTCAACCATATTTTGCGAAGCATTTCGAATTTATAAGGACACATACAAACACGTGCGTACAAACGTATATATATATATATATACAATAGAATCAACAACACTATATCCATTAGGTTGAGTCATAAATTATTAGTATGATTTATCGTCCTAAAAGTCATCATGACATTTAAGAATAATTTTGGAGTACACTAACAATTAGATCCATATTTTAAATATATTTCCGATTATATATTTTCTCTCCCTCTTTTACTCTTTCGCTCTCACCTCTCTCTCTCTCTCTCTCTCTCTCTCTCAACATATATATATATATATATATATATATATATATATATATAATACCACACGCCGACAGTATAAGTCGGAGTTTCATGCTTTATACAATCATCAAGTACTAATTTTATTAACATATATATATATATATATATATATATATATATATATATATATATCTGAACATCCGTTTAGGTGAAACCTAGGTAGGTTTGCCTGGCTCCTTAGGATTATATTAGTTAATCGCTCTACTTAGCGTATTGAGTAGATTACGTTGTTGTCATTTTACTCGTTTTGGAGGTTTTTTTTCTTTGTACTTGGAGCTTAACACTTGACGATTGTTTCGCCTTGTTTTAATGTTCTTGGTTCCTCCTTTTTTTTATTTCCAATTTATTTCGGGTGCGATTTGTTCTACTGCAATTTGAGTAATCCGAGGTTTTTCCAAACGAGAACTACCATTTACACCCCCCCACATACACACACACCCACCCACACACACGCACACACATATATTTATATGTACAAAGTTCGGCCCACTAATTTATACACACTTCAGGTAAGGAAAAAGTTGTATAGATATTAAATTTATTCTGACATTACAA
>OZ010610.1:661341-881341 GCA_963932145.1 Acanthosepion lycidas | reverse complement strand
CAGTGATTCTTACGACAAATGTTGTTAAGATGGCTAAAGGTCTTACCTGAAACCATAAAAAAAGAAAATATTACAATCTAAAAATATTTTCTGGCTTTAAATAACCTGCAAAGGGTTGATAAGCCGTAAAAAACGAATCAATAACTCAATCAATCAAATTCTGATTAGCTACACAGGCATGTCTTTTAGATTTATTTACAGTCTCTGGAATCTAAATGTATAGAAACTGTCTTGGGCACAAAGTAAGGGATCAGTTTCTATATTGAGTGTAATATAGAATTGATCTCCCACTTTATATCCACATTATAATTTCTGCGTTTCTCTCCTCCATCTTTTCAACTCTCTTATTTTTGCGTTATCCTCTCTCCTCAACTTTTGCTTCCCTTTTCTTACTTTTCTCTCTCTCTCTCACTCTCTCTCTCTCTCTTTCTAGTCGACTTGTCAATGCCCTATACGCATGCCACGTAGTCACGTGACTACCAATTTAGTTGATAATGGTAAAACGTCTGCATCTAACAAAGACGCCTCACTCAAGTCAGCTACGTCTCTAACCTGCGCCTTCCAACATAGTTCTCGAAACAAAGGCGCTTGCGCGGTCGTACAGATGCGTATGCGTGTACAACACAGCCATATGGACACGTATGGTAGCAGATCCATAGGCTCAGAAACAAAAGCATTCACACACATACACACACACACTAACACAAGCACTCACACTCGCATACACGCATTCACATAAAAATTCACACGCACGCAAACACTTATAAAGATATTCACAAGCATTCACGCGCACATACACACGGATAAGCATTCACAAACACAACACATGCAAGCAGATGCTCATATGCATGCACTCAGTTACGCACAGATAGCTCCACAAACATAAAACACAAAACTATAATTCTCAAAATGCACACGCACACACACACACAACACACACACACACACACCAAACTCACACACACAGAGGCATAAAACGTACCTGCACACATGTACTCTTTCAAACACATTCGTATACTCGCAGAGACAGACATTCATTTACAAACACACGCACACAGCCTCAAACACATATACGCAAGTACACACATCCAATTATATAATGTCACATCCACACTAACACAATCATTCAGACATACACTCACTAACGCACACGCTCATCCTTATTAATGCAATCATTCATACACACATATACACAAATCCTCACACACATAGACTTAATACATATAAACACAACACATCATATTTAAACACATGGACTCACGCGCACATACCTACACACAAATATAGCGCAATCAAAAACAAAATATAAAAACAAAAAACACATAGCGTTACCCTTTCACACCTATAAACACAGAAATATAACATTCATATATACATACACACACTCAATAAAAATTATCTTAATCTATAATATAATGCCATAATGTCAAAAACAAAAATGCTCTCTATTACTCACCAGAGAGAACCATCCCTACCTCCCATTAGAATGTCTGACGTTCAACTCCACGAGAGCACCTCTTTGCGACTGCACGGTCTCATATTGTCCACAGACTTGAGATGGAACAAATACATTGAGTCAATAGCTTCGTTCACCGCAAGGAAAGTCGGCTCCCTGTGCCGCGTCAGGAAATTTTTCTCGCCGGAGTCGATCCTTCAAATCTGCAAATCAACTATTCGCCCTTGCATGGAGTATATGGTCTGGCGCACCTTCTGTTTGTCTCAAGGTCCTAGATAAAATCCAAAGACGGATATGCAATGTAATTGACCCTGCTCTGGCAGCCGCTCTCTCACAAACGTGCCGTCACCTCCCTCTGTCTTTTTTACAACTTTCACGGTAACTGCTCCGATGAGCTGCTTTTGCTGGTTCCCAGACTTCATGAATTTAACTAGGCTGGCATCTCGCTCTGACCCTTTCACTGTCGAAACTGTTAAATGTAGCCGTCTCTTCTGCTCCAATAGCTTCATGTCTCGCACTTCTCGCCTGTGGAACTCCCTCCCCATATTTGTTTTCCTGATAGCTATAATCTCCAACTATTCAAATGTAATGTCAATCGACGTCTCCAGATGCCTTGATCTGTCCCCTATCCTTCTCTTCATCCTTTCCTCTATCACTTCTCTTTGCTCTCGCTCCTACTCTCTGTAACCCCCTGCGTGCTTGTGGCTTCCTGCTTTGATTGGGGTTGAATGCTTAAAAAAATTCAAATACCGTTTTTTATTTTCAATCTGAAACCAAAAGCAAATCCAGCAAATTCTTCTGTTGGGGGAACAACACCATGATTGACCATGTCTTCAGGGGTGTATCTGTACTTACTACGCCTGGCCAATTGAGGGTCGGTGTGGTATATTTAAACCATGAAGGTTTTGAATTCAGAGTTGTCCGTTTCTTAAGCTGGTTGCCACGCAAGACCCTGTCAGTCCAGCTATTCGACCCATAGTTGAGGGGAGATGGGTTCATGCCTTTCCCAATGGTAATTGCACGTAAGTGAATGTAACAAACTCGACTGAAATTCAAACTCGGCTCTCCAATCCCTCAATCCAAGCCGTTCTCCATTACTCCTCACGCCATCGTAGCAAAATATGCCCATCTTTAGACAAGTCTTAACCAAACACATATTAGCAAGGTAATTGAAATAGGCGGGTTAGATTCAAATTCCGGTTGATTTTCAACTTCTATGAATTTCTTTGGGAAAAAGCTTAAACTCATCTGTCCCCTCTCCCTATACAGATAAAGTACTAAAACAAACTAGCCTATCTACTCTTGGTGGGGCAACGTATCTAAGAGGAGACCAACTCTGAATCCTTAACCCTTTACTACTCTAATCCAAAAAGTATATGCAAGCCCTGTTTCTTATCCGTCCTGGGTATGACGATAAACTACATCCACGTCCTCGGTAAAACGATAAACTAGATCCAACAGCAAGGCCTCTGATCAGGAGGTTTTAAGGAGCGTGAAACCACCTTTTAATTGCTGGTGTTGCCAGGAAACCCTGACCCGGGGTGGTAGCACCTGTTTGGGTTCCAGCTATGGGCAAACAGTTAAAATGGGATCAAAACACTATGAAAGTGTAAAATTAAGTTTTAACACCAGAAATACTTTGTAAAAAGTTATTACCAGCAATGTTTTTGAAGAAAAAATTATTACCAGCAATGCATTTTTGAAAAAAGATCTTACCAACTATACTTTTTGGAAAAAAAAAAATTACAAGCGATATATTTTTGAAGAAAAAATATTACCAGAAATATAGTTTTGAAAGAAAAAAAATTACCAGCAATACATTTGAAAAAAAATATATTACCAACAATAAAAATTTTGTCGGCATTAAGGTTGATATACCGTAAGCAAACCAAACCAAACCAAACCAAACCAAACCAAACCAAACCCTGTTTATTATAATAGTAGTTGAAAAAAGAAAGAAAAATGAACTATAATCAGCTACCAGAAGTGTGGTCATCAGGAAGAGAAGCCCACAATACGACTTACAAATTGGAGATATCAAAATCAAGCTGATGGAAAATGCGACACCGAGATCCGAACATGTATTGGACCAGAGAAAGAAGGTGATGAGAAATGGGAAGATTTTGTCATAAAACAAAGAAAGGAGTGCTGAATTGCTATGTGTTATGCATCCTCTTACATGGCAATGAATGTTGGACAATATCCCCAAAGATGACAAGAAAATTGGAAGCAGAAGAAATGTGGTTCTAAAGGAAGATACTGAAAATTTCATGAACAGAGTCAATAAGCAACAAGTTTAAAAGAAAATAGTAACAGAATGAACACCTATCGTCAGAATTACTATATATACTTGCGGATAAGTCGCACTTTTTTTTACCAAAAATTTCACAAAATATTAGGGGTGCAACCTATCTGTTTGACAAAAATGTAAAACAACACTACCTTGTCATCATGATTTCTGAGAAATCGGAAATGATAGCCCTAAACACTAAACCTGCAGATTCAGTTCTGAATGAATTTTAAAACTAACTTGATATATAAAATAAAACACTTTTTTCTAAATGTAACATAACTTTTTCTTTTGTAATTATTTCTTCTTCTCTTTCTCTCTCTTTTTTTTTTTTTTTTTTTTTTTTTTTTGTCGAGTTGACTCGATATAAAAATATTATACGCTAAATATAAAAATAGCGGTACAACAGTTACTTCCTTTTTTTGTTTGCATGATGATTAGCGAAATAGATTTTAATTGCAAAAGTCTATTAATAAATGTAAGTTTTGAAATAAAGGTAGATCTCTAATAATTCTTATGTTTAAAAAGGGCTGTGTAACTCCCTAGATCATGGTGTGACCTATCTGCGAGTCAACAGTAAATCATCAATTATTAAGGCATAAAGTTGTAACCTATCCGGTGGGGTGACCTATCCACAATTATATATGGTAGGAAAAGATAGCTGAAGTTTCTTGGACAGATAATGATGAAGAAGGATTTGGGAAAATTAACCCTTATAGCACATACTGAGTGCAAGGGAGATAGGAAAAGGCAGTGAGTCATTTACCTGCTGAGCTTGTGTGAATGGATGGTGGAACAGGTTGCAGGAATTTTAGCAAAGGAAGAAAAACTGCTAAAGGTCACAAAAGAGTAGAAGTTGTGGAGAACCATAATTGTCTATCTGAAGGGATGTGGCATATACAATAAGAAGACTGCTTAGGAAGGCTAAACAAAGAAAGAAGCAACAAGGAAGCTTTAAAGAAAATGGTAACAAAATGAACGCCTTTTAGTCAAAGTCATTCAATTCTATTTCAACTAACTGTGCAATTTGCAACAAAACTAAAACATTAAACTAAAATCTCAAGTCATGTATTAAATAGCATCGTCAGATCAATAATTTCATACTGATGCTATGCATGGCGCTAAACGTGTTCAAGAATATCTAAATAATCAGTTGTATACAACCACTTTCTCTACTCAATGGTTAAAAATAGCTTCGAGCGAATGAAGCATGTAGGTCTTGGAGAAGACCCTCCTTCTTCGGATCTCGTGAACTGGCGCTACAGAATCACACCGCAATTTGCCATAAAACAAAAACGTCAAACTAAAAAAATGGAGTCATACTTAAATAGCCTCGTCTGGTCGTGATTTTCAAATGTAAGTCGCGCAATACTTTGCCTCTTAGCAGCTTGCTTGAGAGGAAATAACTTTACGAAACGCTAAAAGCTACTTTAAATGAAAACAAAGCAACGAACAGCTATTTTATTTCAAAAGACAACACAAAATGTAACAGAAGCAGGCGCAATCAAGTTTAATTTGGGCTAGAAGTACTTTCGTTTGAGTACCATGGCGGATAGGGAATTAATGCTTTGGCTGTATAAAATGTGTCATTTACTCGAGTTACTGTAAAGCGACGGCTCTGCATAGCCTTGGAGGTGTTACCCACGTTACTAGATGCCAGGTACAGGGCATTGAGGAGCAAATAAATTCGAGACCGTACGTTCTTCTTGCATGTACGGGTAGCGAAAAATGGAATCGGCAAGCCGAGTTCATATTCCAGGCGAGTCTGTTGCATTCACTTTCTCACAAATAACCCTTTAGAAAGCCATGAAACCGTCTCTGCTCCCAACCGCCTTCAATTACGGATTAAATATCAGGGCAAACGGGACTCTCTAGTTTTGGATGGCAATAGTTCTAAGAGAAGGAATAATCTGAATTCCAAACCGTAAATATTCGGTAAATTGGTAATCCACAGAAAAAAAAATGATCCGTGCAGAGCCGTAATCGTCTACGTTCAAAAGTGATATTTTTTCCCCTGTGGTCATCTCTCCTTATTACTCTAGTAAGTACTCGAGTATTCGCGAAAATGACTATGTCCCAAAATAATGGAAGAATTTTTCTGGTTTTCAGCGAACTTATACCACATTTCAGTTAAATTGTGTTCTCTTATTTAGACCGATGCAAGGATGGGGCATTCTTTGCAAAAGAATCCTTTTCATAATTCATAGCATCATTATTCGAACATCAAATTAGCCCCAACATATCTCCAACTATTTTAACCAAAGAAATCCATAGCTTTATTATTCAGTCATAAAACAATTTGCTTTCGTTTTCTATAAATTTCTAAGACCTGGTTTTCTGTGAAATAATAGTACATTTCAGCTTAACTGAGTTTCTACCATTTAAGAACTATCATTTTTCTTAATTCATAGCATCATTATTCAGGCATCAAAATATTTTCCTGTTTTCTGAGAACATACGATATGTTTCAGTTTTGTAATTCTCTTATATGAGATTGATGCAAAATTTTCTAGCATCAGTTTCATGCTTTGTCCAAATGCATTGATGTTTTCATTATTCAGTCATCAAAGACTTTGCTTTCGTTTTTTTAGGTTTATGCCACCTTTTAACTAAATTGTATATGTCAAATGAGACTGCTACAATAGCCCTAGCATATTTTTGACTAAATATTTTATTCAAAGAAATTCATGGCTTTATTATTCAGTCATCAAAGAATTTGCTTTCGTTTTCAATAAATTTCTAAATTGAGTATGTCATCCTATGAGACCAATGAAATAGACCCAACATATCTTCGACTATTTTATCCAAAGAAATTTATAGCTTTATTATTCAGTCATCAAAGAATTTGCTTTCGTTTTCAATAAATTTCTAAATTTTTTATATCATCACTTGAGACCAATGAAATAGCCCAACTTATTTTCGACTATTTATTCATAGAAATTCATAGCCACATTATTCAGTCATTTAAATATTTTCCCTGGTTTCTTGTAAATCTTTGCATCCCTACATTTTGTATGACCTCCTATGTGACTGATACAATTGTTATTCTCATGTTTCTAAGAAAATCTTAACACAATTCAGTCAGTAAATGCTTTGCTTCCCTATCCACACATTTTCACTTATTTTATAAAAAGCTGATTTTATACTTATCTCGAAAATAACTAAATTATGATTTTGGCTATTATTCTATGAGTTTTCATGGAATATTCTGGGTACAAATTGTTGAGTCTGTTGTGTCTACTAAAATATCAAATACATTATTTATAAACCAATGACATTCAAGAAAATACATCTTAAAACAAGCCAATAAAATCATAGAATAGAAATCAGAAACTTTGTTGTATTAGTCATCATTATTTTTAGGTAAATTCCGCCTAAATATCGTGCGGACGTAGTAGTAGACATACAACGTGGCTTTTTAGGGCCAATTAGGAATAATAAAAAAAATAATTTAATTCTGGGGCCGATTTTGCTACGAAAAAAAAAATTATACGGAATCCAGCCCCAAACAGGATACACACAGCTGTCACCAAACTCCACGCAACTCTCGCTCATGATCTTCACGACCTCATGCTAATTTCAGACTACGGCAACGCCACCAACAGTAAGAAACAATTTCTAACAATCTCTTGCATCCTCTTTACTATGAAGCACGCACGTGTTAACTTTTTCATACAAACACACATATAACATTTCACGTACACAAAGAGAATTTATATTTTATTTTCAGAACTTTATCAACCCAAACAAAAAGACATCACTTTCCAATCAATCATCAACTGCTTGTCGTTATATTAAATTAATGTTTATTTGTTGAAACTACTTTGTCTTTTATACTGAATTTTATTCTTTCAATGAAAATCGTGTGGTTATTCTAGACGGCCAAATTACGAGCGACACCGCAACAATATTTGTTATTGTATCGAATCCCGACACTCCAAATTTTAACATTTAACGAAAAACCGAGTAGAAGGATTCCTACAAGTCGATCACCAGATAAAAGCATTCGAGAATGCGGAACTATTTTTTAAAGGTGCCATGTTTCGAAAAGACATCGAATATAAGAGAATAGTTTGCTGTGTCGCATCTTTAACAGAAGGATGAATATTTTCATGCATCAATCACTTTTCATCTTCATTAACCATATTTTATCCTCATCGAGTATGGATCCAATACTGATTTCTATTGACTTCTTAATAACTTAACAACGATAGACGAGGATTGCTTGGTAAATTCTCTCGAAATCCTTATCTTTTTGGGGAATATCGAACATACGTCAAGAATCTTTGATTGACATGGTGCCTCTCATAAAATGTGCCCACTGCTCGAAGACTTGAGTTCTTTATTATTTATATAATTAAAAGGTTTGTAAAGCATAGTTGTGCATTTCTTTTAAAATAAGCAAGGCCAGCGCAAAAAAAAAGTGTTAATAAAAAGGAATTCATAATATGTTTTATTAAAAAAAACAAACAAAAAAAAACAAAAAAAAAAAACAAAAACGAAAAGACTGTCATCAATAAAATAAATTCCGGAATGTGAGAGGTTTATGAGAGAAAGATCTAGCATTTTCTTTATTACCCTGTTCCATATTATGAATTATTAAATCTCAGAAGACAACTTCCCGGTGTTTCCAATAATGCCAACATTGAAATTTAATGATTCATCGGAGATAAACTGTCAACCATAACTTATTTGGCTCCACCACCGGCGCCAGTAAATTATTAGACAAAACGTGTCTCGCTTCAGAACAAGTTAATATCTGGTAAAACAAAACAATCAAGTTGCTTTATTTTCCAAACACGGTCAGCGCGTTGTGGCCATTTTGGTAGTGAATGCTATTGAGTGTCGCCTTTTTCTTTTTTATTAATAGTACTTCCATTATTTTAATTATTTTACATATGGAGGAGGCTATTAAAATTGATGGAGTTTGATAGGTTTTCGTGTGTATTTAAATGAATTCTAATTTGTCTGGTAGGTGTAATGTGAATCGTTTAGATAGGCATGCAGTAGTATGACCAGTATATTTATTTATTTATGATTTGGGTTTTGATCATATATATATTTCTTCATATATATATATATATATATATATATATATATATATATATATATATATATATATATATATATAATCACCTTAAATGTTATTTTAGTGGATACCCATGTTTGAGCAGATGCTCTGTTTATTTATTAAACAGTATATATATTTATTTATTTTCGTCTACCGGTATGAATATTCTTGAAATCTTATTAAAGAAAGATATACTCTCTCAGTCAGGATTCAAACCTGCGTCTCCTTGTATGTGCACTCTGTGAAAAGTAATCCTTACATTTATTATTATTATTATTGTTAGTAGTAGTAGTAGTAGTAATAGTAGTAGTAGTAGTAGTAGTAGTCGAAAACCCGTCTTGCAAATATTTTTTATTAATAAATTTATTTATAAACAAAGGTGTAGAAATAAAAAGATTTGAAATTTCTCACTGAAGCCAAGCACGCCTCTGGTATGTCGGTTCCGTATTTTCACGCGGACAATTTAGAATAGTCCATTATTTTTTGAAGTATTGACTGGACATAATGGTCGTGCAAACTAACTGACAAGCAGAATTATAATAGAGATTATTATTATTATTATTATTATTATTATTATTATTATTATTATTATTATGTTGGTGTCACGCATCAACGTAGTCAATGGAAATTCTGCTCTTGGTATATCGTATCAACAAAAACTCTCACAACTCATGCACTTTTCGGAAAATACACGTAAGAGGGAATTATGGTAGATTTTTTGAAGGTTTACAATCTTGGTCTCATTTCTAATTTTCCCTAAGTGATTTTTTTTCAGTTTTCTAGATCCGTAGATAGAAAAGGACACATTCCAAAAGCTGGGCAGAGTATTGCGAGTCACGAGGATTTCTTTGGTAACAAAGAAAAGAATACTTAGCTGTTACGTGACATCTGTCCTTCTTTACGGCGGCGAATGTTGGACGATTTCCACAAAAATGAAGAAGAGACTCGAGGCGACAAAGATGTGGTTCTACAGAAGGATGCTAAGGATATCATGGACTGAGCGTGTGAGCAACGATGTGATCATAAAGAGGTTGCAAACAAGGAGGAGGTTTATACGTAATATCAGGAAGAGGCAGTTGAAGTTTCTGGAACACATAATGAGGAAGGAGGGCCTAGAGAATCTGATACTCACGGGTCGAATAGAGGGAAAGAGAGACAAGGGAAAACAACGCGTGACATACCTTGGAAGCGGATGACAGAACGTGTTCTGGGGGTGGGGAAGAAGAGGGAAGGAACTTGTTGAGAGCCACAAGGGATAGAGGGAGGTGAAGAGCCATGATCGCCTTTGTCCTGAAAGGACATGGCATATAAAAAGAAAGAAACATTTTATGCCTTAACCCTCGGCATGTTTCGTGTGTAGTAATCGGGTTAGCATCGTCTTAGGAGTATGTTCCGCAAAGCAACAATTCTGGGGAAGAAGTTGTTTGAGTGCAACTTCCACTCTACCAATGGAAAACGAAGGAAATGAAGATAAGTCAACCGTATGTGCATGGTATGAGGGGTACTAGACGTAAAGTTCCAAAATGGTGAAACTAAGGTTTGGTTTGTTTGGTTTGTTCTGTTTTACGGTATATCAACCTCAATGGGTTATTTAATGCCTACAAAATTTTTATTGCTGGTAATATGTTTTTCTATTTCTGGAAATATTTTTCTTTGAAGAAATCTAGAGCTGGTCACATTTTTCCAAAAAATGTGACCAGCTGTTTGTATTACTGATACTTTTTTTTTCAAGGTACTGATGATAATAATTTTTCCTTTAAAAATTATTGCTGGTAATAATTATTTTTTTTACAAAGTATTTCTGGTATTAAAACCTATTTTTACACAAGTTTGAGAGTTAACTATTTACTCATAGCTGGGACCCTAACAGGTGCTGCCATCCCGGGTCAGGATGGACCTGGGAACACCAGCAATTAAGAGGTTGATCAGAGGCCTTGCTGCTTGACGTAGTTTATCGTCATACCCAGGACGCGGATGTAGTTTATCGTCATACCCATGTATTTTCCACCTTAACAGAGTTTGCTTCTGAAACGGATTATATTCCTGATTTAGAATATTTTTGTTAGACCAGCACAAACTTCGTTAAGTGATGTTCAATTTATTTGTCCTGGAGTTTACGAGCGGGAAAATTATAATCTCATAATTTACACTGGCGTTACGAGTTTCTTTTTTTTTAAATACTTTCCTATAAACTGTTCTAAACATTTACGATGTTTATCTGATGCACTGAGGTGTTTTGGGCTCAGTATATTTTTAGAGAAGGCACGGTGGGGTAATGAATAGTCGGAGAGCCGAGTTCGAATTTAATCAAAGGCATTACATTCGCTTACGTGCTAATACCCTTGGGAAAGGTATGGATCCTCTTCTTCTCTACCCGCTCAGCCAATAAATAGCAGGATAGAACGTGTTCTATAGCCTTGGATGGCAACTGGTCTCCCGCAGAAAGAAATGGCCACCTACTGCGGGAAAAAATCTGCCTCGTCAGCCATGTATCAAAATATACACGATCGCCTAAGCGTGTATTACGCATCGCACATAACTGACTGATACGTGCTCATGAATTTTGCGTTTTTTACACGCGCACGTACCAGAGTTCATCGGTTGAATTTATTATCCTGAACAGTGATTTTTTTTACAACTACTTTGTTTATGACCGGTCGAAACGACTCACAGGAAGGAAAAAAGTTCGAGGTTATTTAAAATTTCAAACCACGGATTATTTAAAAATCTCTATGTGTATCGAAAGAGGAAAGGCATATAACTGAGTGAATAGATATTGGATTATTATTAAACTCAACGTAAAAACTTATTAATAATGAGGAAGTAAATAGCAGGACAGACCGGGTTCTATAGCCTTGAATGGTCTACCGCAGAAAGAAATAGCAACCTACTCCTGAAAAAAAGTGTGCCTCGTTAGTCATGTATCGAAAGGTACTTGATCGCCTAAACGTGTATCACGCGTGGCACATGACAGTCTGACTGATATTTTTAGATTTCCAGATATTTGGGGATATGCTGATCATTATCACCAAGTTATGGCGATGTTTTCATTTCTTGAAACCAAAGACATCAATATTGACATTGTAGGCTTCGGTTCTTAAACTCATCTTACCTTCTGTTCAATTCCACAGCCTTAGGAGCTTTCTGATGTGCTTTCTCGTACCTTTAAATTCTGCAGTTTCGATGCATTATAATGGAGCTTTATCTCACGTGAACATTTAATCAAGATGCACAGTTTCAATTTGCCAAGGATAAGTTGATCTGTATAGCACTCAGCATCACGAATGATTAAACAATGCATGCATCTTGAAGGCTTTGTTTTCAAGTAATGATAATTACCCAACTATGGGTAAATAGTTAACACTCAAGTAATGATATAGCTGAGGATATTCTTACGTTTGGATCATGCGTGTATCTAAGCGAACTTATGAATAGGCATCGGAGGAAAAAATCCGTTTTAGGTGCTGAGTCCAGATTCTGTGCAAACCTGAAAGAGGCAAGATTATTAGTATCTTCCTTACACTTTTTTTTCTCAAATGCATCTTCCGATCTCGTCGGACACAGGAGTTAACTTTTGTTTTTATCATTTCACCCCAAGCACGAAGAAAGAAGAAGCTGAAAGCTTAAGAAAAAGAGAAAAAAAAAAACATTATTAAGAGTGAGAACAATACAAGAAGATGAAACAAGACAGTATATAACGATTGACATTGCTTTTGAAATTTTGAACTTCAAAGTTGACTGGAAAGCAAGAAGCTGGAAGAGAGTTCCAGTAACGGGAAGAGTGATAGAAGAAACTGTTATCATAGAACTTACGGCTGTATCTAGCTAATTCTAATGTAAGATGATGAGACCTTGTTGTCAATCTAGTAGTACGCTTAAATTCATAAAGTCTACGTACCAGAGAGGAAGGTTCATCAGAAAAATTACCATGAATGCATTTATAGAAAAGTCACAGGGCAACGGCGGTGGAAAAGTGACTGAAGCCGGGATATAAGGTTAGAACCAATAACATCAAAATTCTTCTTTAGATTTTATCAAGAATCTCTAAATATACAACAGTAACACCAGGCCAGATGGGGCAGCGATATTCTAAGCATGTACAAATGATAGACTTATAAATATGTAAAACAGATTCTGGGGAGAAAAATTGTCTAGCACCACACAGCGAACCAAATTTTCTAGCAGCAGATCTAGCAATTGATTCAATATAATCTTCCCACTTAATGTCAGCAGAGAACTTTAGTCCGAGAAGGTTTAATAATTCAATCTCTTGGAAGTTAGCATCAGCCATGCTGGTGGAAGGCAGAAATGGGCCTCTCAGATGAGATTAATATAAAGCAGTTTTGTTCTGGAGTTGTTAGAATTAACACGACATTAGTTGCCCCAGTTAACAGTTAATTTTAGGTGACTTTTGAGATCAGTTGCAAATTTGACATTAGCGAAATAGTAAGAATTGTTATTAAGACAGAAGAAAATAGTTGTGTCATCAACATAGATAACGGGTTGAAAGCTGAAGCCATCAGGAAATCATTGATGAAATCTAGGAACAAGGTAGGTCCAAACATAGATCCCTGAAGATAGCTGCATTAATGAAAAAAGATCTTGAAGAGTGGCCGTTCATTTTTCATTTCACGATTTGATAAAAAAAAATTGATTCAGCTCAAAAGAGAAGAGGAAGATAATTTGTGCATTTATAATCGAGAGGTCGACGCGACATATTTAACCTTTACTTTGAAGCAATCCCGAGAGAATTAGAAGTCGTATCATAATAGGCACGGTGGAGTAAGGGAGGCACTGTGGATAGCGGCTTAGATTGAGGAAGCGGAAAGCCGAGTTCGAATTCCAGTTGAATCCATTACATTCACTTAGGTGATAATACCCTTGGGAAAGGTATGAATCCTCTTCTTCTCCCTACCCCCAGCTATGGGTAACTAACAGGACAGAACGGGTTCTAGAGCCTTGGACGGCAAGTGGCGTACCAAAAAAAGAAATGGCAACTTACTGCGGGAAAAAATTCTGCCTCGTCAGTCATGTAACGAAAATGCATGCTCACCTAAGAGTGTATCACGCATGGCACATGACTGACTGATTATAATTCATTATCGGCTGCCACAATCGTAACAATATGAAGTATGAAGATAGTAGACACAGAAATTAAACTACAGGAGCACCCACAGAAGATAGTAAAGGAAAGCAAGATGAAAGGTCTAAGCACCAATTGTAAGAAGACAAGCTATGGTTGTCAGCAAGACAATCATCGACAAAATTTTAGAAAAAATAAATATCATCTAGTCATTTCTTGATGACATAAGATAGCTGATAACATTGGTGGTTTGTATTTTAAAACCCATCAAAATAGGAAAGGGTTTCAAGCAAGCTGACCTTGTAGAACCTTCCTTGTTCTCCATTTTCTTTTCTGCTGTTCTTCTTCATACCATTAAATACTGTAACCAAGATATACAGGATGCGATGGATAGATTGTCGTCTAAATTACACAAAAATGAAAATAATACTGACATCCCATTTTAACACATATATATATTTACCAAAATTACACAAAGATATTTTGAAATACTAAAAGAGTAAATTTATTCAATAATATCGCCATTGGCTCCAACCAGGACCTACAGGCGATTTTGGAATCTCCTGCAACTCTTCTGGACGGTTTCCCTGTTTAAGTTGGTGAATGTTATCAGAATCCTTGCCTTCAGTTCATATTTGATGTTACAAGAAATTTTATTGGTCTCTTGCTCAACCGCGCCCCACACATAATAAACAAGGGGATTGTAGTCTGGGGAATTAGGTGGCCAGATGAAAGGGGTGATGTGGTCGCAGAAATAGTTTGACAGCCATGATTGGGTTCTCCTGCTTGTGTGGCATGGTACATAGTCCTGTTGCCAGACATAGGGTCTTCCATCAGCCACCCTCTTGGCCCAGGGCAGCTCTATCTTCTCAAGGCACTAAGACCCTCACCAACAAATTCGGGATTTCTTTTTTAGTCGGAACGATCAAAAGGAGTTTTCTGATCTGCCGTACTTTCGTAATCACCATTAGACTCATCCAACTCTTTCCTAATCTTCTGCACTGTCATCAGATTGACACTCAAAGATTCTGAAATGTTCGTATTGGAGCTTCCGGCGCCAAAGTTAAGCAGTATTTCTGGGGGAGTGAATTGCGTCATGGTGTTCTTTTTCTTACAGACGGTGCCCAACTAACCCTACTAAAATGTGCAGACGACAAAATCAAAAACAAACAACGCGCATGTGCGAAATTAAAAATATAAAATGGCGACAATTTACCCACCGCATCCTGTATATATTGTCTGAATGTTCTGTATGTTGGAGCGCTTTCGGCAATACTTTTAATCACTATCAAGAATGATTTTATTTTTACTTGTCTATAGAGCGGACATATATTTTAGGTTTAGCAACTTTTTTCTGAATGTTGCAGTGTTATTTTACTTGAGGTAGTCTTACTTTCCTTCATATATATATATATATATATATATATATATATATATATATATATATATATATATATATGAATAAAAAGACAAAAGAAAAAACTATTCTTAGCCGGCGCATTTCGTTCTCTGAGGGACTTTATAAAGGCAAATGTAAATGTTTATTTTCTTGTACGTTCTTATATAGAAAAAAAAGAATGTCATTGGTTTATCAAGGCTTTTAAATTTGAGAATATTCATGAATCAGATTGTTGAAAGGTCAGTCAAATCATGTAGAGGACACAAAGTACTATAATTCAAAGCTTGATAAGACAAAATAAGCGAGTAATATATATATATATAAGATCGGCGATAACAGAATACCCAAACAAATGCTCTACGGCATTCGACCCCAGCATATATCAATATAGCGCTTCAATGACTGTTTAAAAAGTCACTTTCAGCTATATAAAAGATCTTGTATGGGGAAACTGCTTCTGGCTATCAAAATAAGTAGAGGCGTACAATTCATGAAAGCAAGGGAAAATTATTGATGAAGCAATCAATCAATTTACATGTGATGATTGTTGCGGAGTATGTCTCTCCAATTCAGGCCTCGTTACCCACAAGAAGAATCCACGAATTACGATCAGTACTACGCTGGAAATAATTTAACATGCAGGGTGTACCAGAAAATCAGTAGAAATCTCTACGGTCTCACCCGTCACATAAATAAAACACCCTCGGTAACACAAATGAACTAGACAAGACGTCTTAAATAAAGAACTCAAAGTGAGTCAGTGAAGTCCATTGGAGTCAGTAAGGAGAATTTCTAACAGAAGTCGCGGTAAGTGACTAAGTGGGACATATTATTATAACATTATAATAATTTAAAATGCAGGGTGTACCAGAAAATTCGCAGAAACTGCTGCGGTTCTACCCGTCACAAGAAAACGCACAAGAAAGCTGGATAGACTTTACAAAACAGACCTGGACCTGTACAAAACAACTAAGTTTGTCACATCTGTAATAAGCATTGTAAGTAATTTGTAGTTTGAGTCTTAAGCAATTTCTGTTTACTGGTATTGTGAAAGAACAATATTCTCAGTTGAATAAAGATTTCTTAAAGTTTACACCTGCGTACTTTTGTCATTATACCCATATCTGTGGATGGACCAAGCGAGGGCATTGTTCGATATCGTGTCGTAACCATCCTATTTGTATAGATAGAAAAGGTCTCTGAACTTCGGCCCTATCTGTGGTTTCAGCCATCCGTTGGATACCTTGAAATATCATTAATTATTTTATGTAATTATTCTATACCATTTTAGAAGAGGAAAATGTGATCATTTTATTTGAATTAGTATGGTATAATATACATTTTTTTATCTAGTTATCAGCTCTTCTTTCATTTATTATTTCGTTTAATTAGGAAATGGCATTTGGTTCAAGCGATGCAATAAATGACCTTTTGTATTAATGTCTCCATTAAAAGCAGCAACAAAAAAGTGTGCATTTATTTGATCGTAGCATAAACAAGCTTCTCTTTCTGCTTTCTATTATGCGGTTAGACTCGATTTTGATCACATTTCTCTCGAATGAATGTTCCTCGAAGGATCAATACAGCCAACCTTGTTTTCATTTAGCGATTTGAGATTCTGATTAAACTCAGTTTATTTCTCTGTTGTTAATTTATTTTTAGAAACATCAAATGGATTATTTTTTTAGAATCATTAAATGGATTACTTGTTGTTGTTTTTTAATTGGTTCTGCCTTTTACGTGTTAAGAATACGAGACTTTTCTTTCGATATCGAATATTCCTTAGGAAAAGAGGAATCGCCCGCCTGGCAAGAGGTTTATATGAATATACATGAATAATGGCTGACGTGGGGGGTGACTTTGACGCGGTATAATGGTTAGCAAGCTTGTCTCTCTAGAACAGTTGTGACTGAGAAGTGAGTTCGATCCTCACAAGGTGCCCTATGATTTCGATCTTGTACCACATCTAAGTTACGCATAGAAAATCGCCATAATGGTCGGCTGATTGTTTCAGATTTCACCATCGAATTGTGTAGCGAGTTAATCTCTTTTGCAGGCGTCCAGTCAGGCACACACGCGCGCATACATACATATATATATATATATATATATATATATATATATATATATATATATAGGACAGAGTCTCGTTTCCGAAAACAGCTACCTGAACCCGTTTTATAATGGGTCTACGGAGAAATTTGGGCCGAGCCAACAGGCTCGGATACTCCACATCAAATTCGGTCTTGTGCCACATCGGACCGCTTGAAACTGTTGGTTGATATCCTAGAGTTGGAGATTCATTGTGGAATTCACTTGACTCACTTCTAGCAGTTGACTAGTTTTTCTACACGCCCCTGCCGAATCTTATATGTGTTGTTCTTGTCCTAAGTATTATCGTTTATTACCAACCTTCGTTTGATTATTCTATTCCGTAAACCTTCCCTAGGTTACAACACACACACACACACACATATATATATGTATATATATATATATATATATATATATATATATATATATATATATAACCTCGACATGTACAATGTAAATAGTTTTATACTGCAACTGGTTCAGTCATATTACGTCGAAAAACCGCTTCTCGTACGATCACCGATGTTAAGCAACGTCGAGCCTGGTCACTACTTAGATGGGTATACCAGATGCTCTAAGCTTGGATATGTGGGTGCTGTAATTGATAATAGCTTGGAATTACTAATCGGAGTGCCAAGTTAGAATTGCTATTGGGTTCCTTTATATTCCCTTACTCGCAAATACCTCTCCCCAGCTATGAGTTAATTAGTAAAACATGTAGCACTAAATCATTATTATCTCAAAAAAGTAAAAAAAAAAATTTTTACAATCTAACAATAAGTTCTCGCTTTAAATAACCTGTAAAGGGTTGATAATCCGTAGAAAACAAATCATTCAATTAGTCAAATGCGGATTAGCTACACAGGCATGTCTTTTAGATTTATTTACATTCTCTGGAATATAAATGTATATAACCTCCCATAGACACAAAGTGAGGAACAGTTTCTATACTGATTGTAATATAAAATTGATCTCCAAATAATGTTTAATTAGTAATGTATCACTAAACTAGTATTATCTATAAAAAAATTCCCTACAATCTAACAATATTTTCTTACTTTAATAACCTGCAAAGGGTTGATAAACCGTAGAAAGCGGTTCAACCAATGAAGCCAAATAAACCCTGAGTGGGCAATGGTTAATCAAAAGATCAGTTTGTTTGCACTATCTCGATTAACGTCCCAAACAATCCATGGAATTGATCTTGGTGGGATTTTTTTTTAAATTCGCCTCAAGTAAATGATTGACCGCTAATCCAATTAGCCGGGTTTTTCCTCTATGTTGATATTTACCAGGTTTAGTTAACCACAAAGAAAATAGGAAGAAACAGAAGCGAATAAGATTTGACTGCGCCATTGATTAGGGAAAAAAACACTGCCTAGAAAATCAGAAATCAAAATCTTCGCTTTTCCTTTTGCTCAAAAATGTATTTTTTTTCACCGACTGGAAACATCCAATACTCTCGGCTTTGAGGTAGGCCACTGATTTCTAAGATCAGTATATTTATTAAGCTTACCATCATCTTGTATAGAGCTGCGTCAGAGCGTGCAAGAAGATCACTTTGCGCCAGAATTTAAAGGTGTGCTTGTTCTATAAATCACTATTCCAAATACAGTCTTTAAAATTAAATTCCAACGACGGCTGGTACGGTGGTGTAATATATAACAATGGAGTCGTGAAACTCTCTTTGATTTACAGCCAGAGGGGTGAGGAAATAGGGAGAGAGGATGTCGATCCCGATGTTCGGATGCGAGAGAGTGCCGACATTGTAACTATTGTTTCTTTAGATACATATATTTACAAACTTTGGTACAACCGTACATACGGAGAATAGAATTAAGGATGATTGGGTTGCGCCAATTCTCCGAGAGGGGACCGTCTGCTTGAACATTAGTATTCTAAATAATGACTGGATGCGCCCATGAAATATACACACTCATCACGAAGTGGTTAAACGCAGTAAACTTACCTAGTATGGCACAAGGCTACAAACTTGGACTAACTCGACAGACACCCTCAATTTAAGTTCACTTTCCGTGAGGAATTATTAAAATTCTTGGGAAAAAAAAGGTGAAATAATTTCTACCCACTGCCACATGTTGGTGAAATAGAAGGGTAAACTGGGTTCTCTAGCCTTACTTGGCACTACATATAATTCATAACCGTGGGGGACATCGCCCTGTCGGCTGGGGCTGTAGAATACGACGACTGCGCCTATGCAGAGGGCTAAAACCCCCTCACCCCAATGGGGCATCCTTGGAATGACGATAAACTACATCCGCGTTCAGGGTAAGACGATAACTACGTCCAACAGGAAGGCCTCTGATAATAAGGTTTTGAGGAGCGTGAAACCACCTCTTAATTGCTGGTGTTGCCAGGTCCACCCTGGCCCGGGGTGGTAGCACCTGTTAGGGTCCCAGCTATGGGCAAATAGTTAACCCCGAAACTGAGGTAAAAAGCATTATAAAAGTTTAAAAATAGGTTTTAATTCCAGAAATTCTTTGTAAAAAATTATTACCAGAAATAAATTTTTGAAGAAAAAAAACTATTACTAGCAATATATTTAAAAAAAATATTACCAGTAATACGTTTTTGAAAAAAATATTACCAGCAATACGTTTTTGAAAAAAATATTACCAGCAATACATGTGATTGTACTCAAAAATATGAGTAATTGAAAAATGGTTCAAATATATATGTATACATACATACCTTTTTTTTTACCAAACTATCGCTATGAATCTATTTAAAAAATTTTGTTGGCATTAAATAACCCACTGAGGTTGATATGCCATAAAACAAAACAACCAACCAACCGTACTCCGAAAAATAAAATAATTTTTCTGCAAACCTCTAGGTTTTATGCTTCAACTACCAAGCTGCACCTGCTCGCGTTGGGACAGACAGTTGTTTTGGCATTCGCAGGCATTTTTTCCTCTTTCTTTTCGCCAATCCAGTTGCTGCAAGAGCATCAATATAATATCAATATTTAAGGTTTGTTTATTTCTGATTACAAAGGATTTACCATTAAGGCCAAATCGATTTTCCAAACGGTGGGGAGGGGATAACTACCAACCTGAAATCGTATGAGATTAGAGACTGCTTCTTTCTATAACGTTAAATTTGGAACATGACTCATCGTTGCTATTCTTAAGTTTGTAAGCACCGATACTTTGCTATTGATTACACTCTATTTCAGACGCACATCAGCCAAATATTCGACTTCTGTACCGATTAATAAATCACACAGATGCAAATTTGCATACAGCCATATACTTCTTTATAACGACAGTCTATTTTCGTATCTGGAGGCACGGTGGAATAATGGATAGCCGCTCGGATTGAGGAATCGGAGAGCCGAGTTCGAATTCCAGTCGAACCCATTAGGTGCTAATACCTTTGGAAAAGGTATTAATTCTCTTCTTCTCCCTCCAGCTATGGGTAAGTAGCAGGACAGATCTTGGATGGCAACTGGTCTACCGCTGAAACAAATGAAAGAAATGGCAACCTACTGCGGGCAAAACAATGTGCCTCGTCTGACATATATCGAAAGATACATGATTGCCTAAGCGTGTATCACGCATGGCACATAACTGACCGGTTTAATTATGTTGTTTTTGACAGCACTGAAATTTCGTTTATCATAAAATGTAAAGCGGTCTCAGCTTGGAGACGATGTGTGTTCCTACATATATATACCTACCGATCTCGTATGTCGCATAAAATCTGTCCCAGCAAATGCCCGAAAATCTAAGGGAATCCGAGCAGATGTCCGAAAATATAAGGCAATCCCAGCGAATCTTGGAGACGATGTGTTTTCATATATATATATATATATATATATATATATATATATATATACATACCCATCGATATATATTCATAGATATGATTTAGCTTAACTTAGAAATTAGGTACCATAAGAAATTAAGATTGTTTGACTGGTTTTACGAACAATTAACCTTTTTGAAAAGTATTTTTAAAGCCAGAAATATTTTTCTATTGTAAGAATCTTTCAGAAAATAATAACTATTTACTGATACAAGTCCTACTAATTAATCCATAGCTGGGGAGAAGACTTGACTTTATACCTTTCCCAATCTATTTGCGCGTAAGTGAATATAACAAACCCGACGAGAAATGCAACTCGGCTCTTCCATTTCCAATTTCGAGCCATTGCTTATTACACAGCCTGCACATCTAAGCACCTGGTATACCCAAGTGCTCATTCAACTAGGTACTGACCAGACTCGACGTTGCTTAACTTCGATGATCGTACGAGAACTAAGAAATAAAGAGCAATAAATAATAATAACAATTATAAAAATATCCTGTGATAAAAGTTATGTGACGGAGAGGCGAATCGTTATTACTGTAGATCTTATATCGAGTTTGCTTTTTTCATTTTTCTCCGGTGAAGAAAGCAGTTTCTGTCCTCTGTTTGACATATTTCAGTCCAGGGTTTAACGATAAACTACATCCGGCAGCAAGACATCTGATCGGGAGATTAAAGGTTATGAGGAGCGTGGAACCACCTTTTAGTTGCTGTTGTTTCGAGGTCCACCCTAACCCGGAGCACATGGTAGCACATGTTAAGATCCAGGCTATGAGAAAATAATAAAACCCCAAACGAAAACGAAACACTCTGAAAGTATAAAAATACATTTTTAAAGCAAAATGACTAGCAATACAATTTTATAGAATTACCAACAATACATTCCATAGCAAAATGACCAACAGTTCATTTTATCTATAGGCATACAATTACGTTTAAAATATATTTAGTTGAAGCCATAAAATTGTGTTCGAAATAGTCAGATTTCAGCATTAAATAACCCAGAGGTTTATATGACGCTAAACGAAATCAACCAAAGAACCAATATAAAAGAACTCTTTCATGACATTAATCCATATAATATCCTACAATTTTTGAAAGAAATCAAACTGTATTCCAAAATATAACTTCGCCAAAACTACAACATAAAACACACATAGTCACACGCCTCTATTAATTATGTCCCCACAGACATGCATATGCACATAAGCTGTGTATCATCTATCACGTATTCAATTGCAAAAGCAGAATAACCTATCATATTTTTATTACTTCAAAACTTTCAAAAAATTAAATTTCGGCATTAAATGACCCATGAAAAATATGTCCCGTTGAACAAACAAATCACATCATTTATATATTCAAAACTTCAGCGCTCTTGAACCATTATAAAATAAAACCTATTTATTTTATTTTTCTAGGATTTTTATTTCCTTTTAAGTTTAAGAACTTTGATCAATTCTCTCGTGATTATTAGCATTTGTTGTGATCATTATAGAGTAAGCACCTCGACGGAATTTTCGATACCTAAGATTTAAAATGAATTTTTAAAATGAAAAAGCATTCTTGAAGCTTTCATTTTAGCTTTAATTGAAAGTTAAATGTTTAAATTTATTATTTTCAGTAAGCAAAATACTCTTGTGTATTTCAAATAGATATTATGTTGATTGGAATCTCAACATTTTAGTCACTTTCACGAAACTAGCCATTGTCAACATTTTGATATATCTGTAAACAGAAAATAATTCTCGGTTTTAAAAATCTTTCAAGATTAAATATACTTTTCTGAAACTATTCTAGAAATATAAGCTGATTTAAAGTATAATTATCTGATTTAAAAAAAATATTTACTTTAAGTTTAAAATAACAGGGAAATGGATTTTTAAAACAAACGGTAGTGGTGATTACGCGCTTTTTACCGCCCCTTGTCCCTCGTAGATCACTTAGCAAGTGATTATAAAATCTGTCAGCACGTTAACTGTTGTTCTACCGAGACTTTATCTGTTAAAACATAATTAAAGAAAATGACGGGTGAGCGCCTTTTTCATATAATTTTAAAATACCCAGTAATCATAAAAATGTTGGAAAATATTCAGAGTAATCTAATTTTAGGAATGTTGAATTTAAATTTACAGTAGTATTCTTATTTTCTGATTATGTCGTGTATGGTCGACCATACTTTCAAACAGGGGCTAGTTACGTAATATTTTATATGCATAAAAATATTGGGGCTAAACGACTTTTATTGAGCTTTTTAATTTTTGATTCGTAAATATAGTTTTCGCTTAATATCACCTAACCGTAATGCAGAATTTTAAATGATATATATTATAAATTATTATAATCAAAATTTTAAAAAATGAAAACAATTCTTGTAAAAATTCATTATTCTTCGAAAAATGTTTTTAAGACAATAGTGTCCTTAATAAATCTTATTTATAAAAGCAATTAAAAGCTTTTCTAATAAAATAATTTCATAGTTTTATTGCGTTTTTTTTTTATTATTTTACAATTCAGATCACATTTTGGTGACTGGGTGAACTGTTTTAAAAAATTGATGATTTGTATTCTCCAAGGAGCCCTGCTTTTAACTAATAAAACAAATTTTGGTACTGAAATTTAATCTCTCGAAATTTCATGAAATTATGTAACATATGTAAAAAAAAAATACCAATATTTTCTAAAAGAAAAATTTCAAAAATAATTTCATTCATGTATTTATTCATACATGAATGAAATTATTTTTGAAATTTTTCTTTTGTCCTGAAAGTTTCATTAAAGTCCGAAAATTATTTGGGGTTTTCAAGAATTTCCAAATCAATGTATTTTTCACCTGAAAAAAGGCGCAAAAACACTAATCGTAAATATTACATCGACCGCTGACGTAAAAAAAAGATTTTTAATCAAAAGTTCGAACGTACTTCAAATGTTTTAGACAAGTAATAAAATAATAAAAATATTATAGTCTTTACTCTTAATAATAACATAAACATTTTGACGCTTAAACTATGTTTTTATTACTTTTGGGCCCTTTTATCATCATGCTATGCTGTTTTTCAGCGAGGAAGTGGTGGTACCTATTATACAGTTGACAAAATACGTGAAATCCATTATGTTGTTACATAAATTCGTTCATTTTTTCATAATATATTTTAGTAGTTATTATTTATGAATAGTTCTGATTAATAATCCAGCACTATATTCCCTTTCATTGTTTACAGCCTCCTGCCAATGATCTACTAACTGTTCAACGACTCGACCGTAGAAATCACGAGGTTTTATCAAATCACGTTTTAAGCTCTACACGGTTGTTGAACAAAACACCCCTCAAATTGTTAGAATGCGACCCTGAAAGGTGTTAGTCTGAAGGGGCTAAATCAGGAGAATATGGTGGGAGCGGCAGAACTTCTCAACCGAGCTCTTTAATTGCATGTTTGTAACCAACATGCAATTAAGCTGTCATCTTGAATAATCATACAGTATCACCGGTCAGGTCTTTTCCGCTGAATTTTTTCTTGAGTTCGTTAATTTGTTCAACATACAGCTTAGGTTGTTTAAAGGATTTCATCTCCACACACAGAACAAATGTGACTAGCAGCTTTGGCAGCTTTGGCAGCTTTGTGGCCTTGATTAAAAGCAAAGAGAAGAATATATCGAATATGCTCATTTTTGTCTGTTTGGCATTCCATCTCAAATGGGTGTCTAATCTAAAAGGAAACGTTAGACAGTAATTTCACAGGAAAAACAGAGTTACTAAGAAGCGACAAATGCTCGAGACGTTTTTGCTGTGTACGGCAATGACTTAATTATTGACAGAATGGCACAGAAGTGGGTTTTCCCGCTTCAAGGAGGAGAACTCGGAACCTCTCTACATTCTGGTGAACCTGTTCAGTTGCATGAGAATCAATTGCACGCACTGATTGAACAAGAACAGTGCCAGGGAATTGGTTGAAAGGATGACATAAGATCATGCTTCAGTCGCTCGTTATCTTCAGTAAATGGGTTAAGTCCAGAAACGCGGTTTCATATGTGCCACGGTCATTGGCAGAAAGAAACAAACATCAGCATCCATCCATTGCCACCAGTTTACACTCGTGCTATTGAAAAATTCATCAAGCCACTATTTGAGCTTCACATTGTTGTTGATCGAAAAACCCCTCAAATTGTTAGAAAATGAAAAGTTTGTTAATCTGAAGGGGCTAAATCAAGAGAATATGGTGGGTGTGGCAGAATTTCTCAACCGAGTTCTTTAATTGCATGTATGGTCATATTAGTGAGATCGGGTGAGTATTGTCATGTTGAATATTCACACAGTATCGCCGGTCAGGTCTTTTCTGTTGAATTGCTTTTTTGAGCCCGTTAATTTGTTCAACATACAGCTTAGGTTATTTAAAGGATTTCACCTCGGCACACAGCACAAATGTGACTAGCAGCTTTGTGGCCTTGATTAAAAGCAAAGAGAAGAAGATATCGAACAGGGTCGTTTTTGTCTGTTTGGCATTCCATCTCAAATGGGTGTCTGATCTTAAATGAAATTTCAATAACATTAAACAGCAGTTTCACAGAATGAACAGAGTTACTAAATAACTAAAAATGCCTTGTAAAATCTTTTTCACGAGATCTTTTACAGAACATCAGCAAAAACAACCGAATATATGTAACAACGTATATAAAAGAATGTTTGTGCCCACGCGCACCTGTTTGTGAGTGCGCGCGGGCGCGCGCGCGTGTGTGTGTGTGTGAGAGAGAGAGAGAGAGAGAGAGTGTGTGTGTGCGTGTGTAGATATCCGTTTTCGTATGTGTATGTGCGCAAAGTTATTATGAAAGACTCTAAGGGACTTAAATTTTGAGCTGAGTTCTTTGCTGGTTTGGTAGATTTATTATTTATACCCGTGTGCAGTCAAGTAAGCTTACGGCATTTGTACGCCGTGGACCTTATGTTTTGTGTTCCATACGACGCGCTGATGGCCAAAAGCCCGCGCGTCCTTTGGCTAAAAGAGGAGAGGAGAGTGACGGAGTCATATGCAGGGTGAGGCAAAAGTAGCGCACAACAGGGGTTAAAGGGACAGGTTGAAGACGACAACAGACCTCACACTCTTGGATTTGTGGGGTTTTTTTGTGTTTTTTTCTGTGGGTGCTATTTGAAATCAGTTGCTTATCAGACGCGCCCAAGAAATATTGGGGAACTTAAAGAAAGAATTAAATATGAATGCAGTAAAATGAGAGAGGAAACTCCCCGGCGTGTTAATGAACCATGCAGACACAGAATTGAAATGTGTTTTGAAAAAGAACATTTTGATCAGCTCATATGACAATTGAATAAATAGAAAATAAAATTTTCATGTGTAATTATACTTTTAATGAATTATACCTATGACGCGCTATTTTTACCTCACCCTATATATATATATATATATATATATATATATATATATATATATATATATATATATATATAAACAGGTGCAGCCTCTGTCTGTTTGTTTGTTATCGAACTCCGAGGGTTTTGGAGATAGACTCCCATAAACATATATATTCTGAAACTACATTACCCAGGTACTTGGATAAGAATATTTCATTTTGATCAAAGAGAGTCCTCGGGGGACATAAACGCCCCACTGATTTTTCCCTTTGATTTAAATTAAATTTAAATTTAAACAAGGGAATGACTCCTATCTAAAATATAGAAGGAGAAAGCCAGAAGATGGAGGTCACATCGGCAAGATCATTGAGTAATACTGAAATGCAACATTTTCTCCACAAATTATGCCAATGAGTTAAAATCAATCATCATTTTCTTACAAAAAATATGTGACACTCAGCATGGCACGGGTAATTCGGCTAGTATATATATATATATATATATATACACGCGCGCACACACACACACACACAAATATATATATATATATATATATATATATATATATATATATATATAAAGAGAGAGAGAGAGAGAACTTACCCACTTCTTTTCATAGCTTTGAAACACCATCTAGGGTTCGTTAGCAGAAGTTTTTTTTACAGACAAGTGGGGTATTCCTACCTTAATTAAGCTTTTGCACCTTCTTGATATATCAAATTTATTATAGTGGGTACTTCGTATTTGAAATAGACGCTGCATTTGTTTTCTATTTTCAAATACGAAATATCCCCTATAATAATGTTTGAAGTAATAGAAATGTTCGATTATAAAAAATAATAATACACACACACACACACACACAAGGCCAGATTGCATTAACACATGAAACACACTGTCAGAAAACTTACAGAAACTGCTCCCGTCTCAGCCGTCACATAATAACCCACGAACAATCTAAACAGATTTTACAAAATACGCAAGGCCCTGTACAAGATAACTTGGTTTGTCATATCTGCATTGAGCATTGCATTCCCTGATGGCTGATATCTCCTCTTAATTTTAACAGCTCAAGGGGGGTTAAAAACCGGCTGATCACATTTAATCCTTTAAAACTAAACAAGTAACGTTCTATCATCACGAATTTTCTCCTATATCGATGAACGTGTGTTCTCACAGACAGAACCCTTGCCTTGATCGCCTTTTGTTCAAGTCTAGGGTTACCTGTTATCTTCTCCCCAGATCCTAATAAATTGTACCGCTTAATCTGTAACTCTCTACATCTAGGAAGCTCTTGGCTCTTGTGAACATCACTGTTAAAAAAAGTCACTTGCTCACTTCAAGAGCCATTCTCACGAGAACCATAAAATATGACTTCACTTGTCAGCGATGTTTATACTTGTTTCATTAATCGACAGCCATCGTGGATGTATCCAAAAATGGCTATCAGCGCTGAAATGTGAATTAGTGTTCAAATTCAACCAGTCTAGAAGAAAGGAATCTTCGAACTCAAAGTTGTACCATAAAATCATGAGAAAGATATTCCTTGTCCTGAAGCATGGGTCCTGCTATTCAATGCAACTGATATTCCCCCAGCCGTCCTGGATCGAGACTTGCTACGTTTTTTTTTTTGTTTTTTGTTTTTTAATAGGCATGTCTATATTTCATTCCCCCGGATTGGTTGTCACTGAAAAGCGTATTGACGGGAAGAATGCAATGAGTTCAAATTACGGATTTTTTTCTTTTGTAAAATAAACATTACGGATTTTTTTCTTTTGTAAAATAAACATGAATCTAAAATTTCTCCCTCCAGTTAGGAATAAAATAGTACAAGGTGACGACACTATTTTTGGGACACTTTTGAAAAGTCTGCTTAAAGGTGTTTTTTGCTGCCGAGAGCTTTTGTGTTGATGAGTAGGTAGTTCAGCAGTAACTGTCCATTAATGGTATGAATATTGATTGATGGGTTTGTCTTTGGTTTCATGTTTTCTTTATCTTTACTTCAAATTAGGCGACATTGTTTTTCGGACATGACACAAATTCCGGGTTTTTTAATGATTTAGTCGTCGAACGTCTACAATGTGCAAGTTTTCTGCAGGTAAATTGTACCCTGACCATTACATTTGAGTATCTTTACCATTCACTGCGAAAACGTATTAAAATCCTGAAGAAGAATGCATTCAAAAGAAGTCATCAGTTTGGTCCAAAAGAAGAGAGAAGACGGGCTCAGCATCCAAAAGATCGCCGCTGAGATGAAGCTACCGAAGTCAACAGTTGAATACATGCTAAGTACAGACTATGAGCGGAAGAAGAAGAAGAGAGGACGGAAAAAAACAATTTCCAAGAGAACAGAAAAAAGAATGAATAGGAGTGTTACGAGATTGTTATCATCTGGTGACAGCGAAGAAAGTAAAGGAGAAGTGTGAACTTGACGTCAGTGTTCGAACTGTACAAAGAAAGCTACACGAAATTGGACTTAAGTATGCTAAAATCAAGAAAAGAATTACACTAACGAGAAAACACAAGGAGGCAAGGCTGGGAAGCGCTAAAAGATGGATAACAAACCATGTCGACTTCAAGAACGTGATATTTACTGAAGAAAAACGTTTTAAGTTCGATGGACCTGACGGGTGGTGTACATGGTCGAGAAAAGTTGATCCTGTTATTCTCAACATGAGACAGATGGGAGGAGGAGGAGTCATGGTTTGGGGTATGATATATTCGAATGGAAACTTGTGGCTCGAGTAGTTAAAAGGACGTCAAAATAGCTTGAGCTACAGAGAACGTTTGGAAAAGAGAGCCCTGCCACTAATAGAAAAAGAAATGGGAAGTAATCTTATTTTGCAGCAAGATAACTGCAGCATCCATGTGGTCAAATCAGTGAAAAATTAGATGTGTGAAGCAAATATAACTACTCTGGAATGGCCTGCAAGAAGTCCAGACTTAAATTTAATTGAAAACATATGGAAATGCTTACAGAACTTGTTTACGGCAGGCCAGAAATAACCAGAGAGGCTGAACTGTGGCAGCGCATACGAGATGCTAAAAGCAGACTGCTAGAAACACGAAGAGACGTTATTATCAATATGTACGAACATTATGAAGATAGACTGATAGAAGTCATTGAAAAAAATGGTACTGCCATAAACTATTAGCATTGTTTCTGCAATGTCTGAAAAATACTGTCACATGTGTAATGTAAAATTTGTAAAAAAATTAAAAATACTTCTAATTTGAATTCTGCTTTTTCATTTGTACTATTGAAACAGTTTTTAAATGTTATTGCCATTATACTAAAACAGTACAGACTGCTTGTGCTACCTAAAACTTGAAAAAATAAAGTGTCTGAAAAATAGTGTCGGCCCCCTGTAGATTAGACTAGTAGTTACTATAGCTGTAGTGCGGCGACCAGTGTAGAAAAAAGATCATTACCAACGCCCCTGACAACATAACATCGTTCAGCGTGGGCCGGTAAGACTCATTACACTTGTCATGCCGCGAAACGCAAGACGGAGAGATGTTAACTCTAAACCAGGCCTGGCCATTCATTCCCGGCAACCGATTATTCGCCAACCGTTCGGGATCAAAACTTGTGGATGGATCGAGAACATGAGGTCCAGAAGCTAGGATTGGACCTGTATAAATCCTTATTCGCACGCCGATCCTTCATAAGAAACATCACTGATTCGGGATTGGCCTACGGCCACATCACGTTGAAACATGGGTTCCCGTACAATCACCAAAGTTAAGCAACATCAGGCCTGATCAATAACTATATGGGCGACCTCTTGGCAATACCAGGTGCTGTAAGCTTGGATGTGTGAGTGGTGCAATAGATAATTACTCAGAATTGTTAATCGGAAATCCGAGTTCCAATTCCACTAAGGTTCGTTATATTCATTTACGAGCAAATACTCTTGGGGAAAGTTACGAGTCGACCTCTTCTCCCCCCATCTATTGGTTAATTAGTAAGACTTGTATCACTAAACCATTATTTAAAAGAAAATTCTTAGAATCTAAAAAATATTTTCTGGCTTTAAATAACTTAGAGAGAGTTGATAAGTCGTAGAAAATGTATGAAGCAATCAGTCTTTGGAATGGAGATCACGAGATAGACGCTTGAAAAGAGAAATTTATTAAGATTATCTTCATCTGCTACAGGGAGACAAATGAGTTGCATACAATGAGAAACAAACTCACTAATCTAATCGTAATTTTATTAACTTCCCGATTTTCTTACATGACGCGGTCTTGGGTCGAAACTTGTCACTGGACTCTGGATGAGAAAAAAAAATAACACGTTAAATCAGAATTTCCAACCTAAGTAATATCACCTACCGGTGGGCGATTTCAACTTTTGGGCGGGCGATTTCAACTGTTGGGTGGGTGATGAGCAACCGAAGCGAAAAGGTTGAGCTATTGAAAATTTGGGTAGGCGACATCAGATTTTGAGTATTTAAAAGTCGAAACAGATATGCAAAGAACCTGTATAAAAAGTAGGTGGTTAAATTGTGAATAACTGGGTTACATTCCTCGATAAGATATAAATATTTCTTCAAATAACGAATATTTTGGTATTTTCTATAATTTTAAGAAGGCTCATTAATATTCAAATAGTTCTTCAGAAGAAATAACATTTTTCCGATATAAATCAAATAAGGGAAAACCAAGAACAACCTAAAATATTCGCTGAATTATTATTACTTGTCAATAGTGTATATTCTTTTTATAATTATAAACAAAAATCGTTTATTTTTTGTCCACACTTGCAACGCTAGCCCTCACGATAAAACTAATTCTGACCATAAAACTAAATTATATATGTATATGGTCTTCAATGATCAAGTTGGCTTTCGTTTGTTCTTTAATACAGTAATAGCAGCAGCAGCAGCAACTACATATGTCAGTGTGATTTGTTACCTCCCTTTGACATTTTTTTACTACATCATAAAGTCAGTTTATGAGCTAATAACAAACTTTTAGCATACAATTTTCGTATGGTTTTGAATATTTACTCTAGAACAGGGTTTCCCAACATGAGTGATATCACCCACCGGTGTGTGATTTCAACTGTTGGTTGGGCAACGAGCAAATGAACATAAAATGGTGGGCAATTAGAAATTTTGTTTGGTAATATAGGATTTTGGTATTAAAAAGTTATTTCAACATATACTGCGCCAAAAAAAAAAAAAAAAATATTCAAATGAAATATGCAAAGAACCTGTATAAAAATTAGTTGGTTAAATGGGAATAACTAGGTTACATTTCTAGATAAGATATAAATATTTCTGCAAACAACGAATATTTTGGTATTTTCTATAATTTTGGGAATCTTTATTAACATTCAAATAGTTTTACAGGAGAAAATACATTTTTTTCAGATAAGGGAAAACGAAGACTAACAAAAATATTCGCTGAATTTTTATTATTTGTCAATTGTGTATATTCTTTTTAATTTTATAATTATGAACAAAAATGGATTAATTTTTTGTCAACACTTGCAACTCTAACCCTAACAATAAAACTAATCCTGACCATAAAACTCGATGGTCATCAATGGTCAAGTTGGCTTTTGTTTTTTCTTTAATACAGTAATAGCAGCAGCAGCAACCGCATATGTCAGTGTGATTTGTTACCTCCCTTTGGTATTTTTTTACTACATACATAAAGTCAGTTTATGAGCTAGTAACAAACTTTTAGTAAACAATTTTCGTATGGTCTTGAATATTTACTATACATGTGGACAGTGGAAAAATTTTCCGTGTGAAGTCGGGCGATGACGAAAAAATGGTTGGAAAATTCTGCGTTGGATGGACAAAGCTAATCTAATATTATACTATGTTATTTTAATTATGAAATAATCGAAGGTGTCATTATATAAAAAATGCACTTGATTTTTATATTAAAAAATTAAAATTATTTTAAGAATTTTATTCATACTACACGAAGATATAGACCGAGAAATAGCTATCATTTTTTTTTTCTTCTTTTATTTACATTTTACTACATTTTCTTTCGACCTTGATTAGAACGGCCATAAAAGCAATAATTGTGGGGATGTTACCACAGCAACTAATTTACTACATACGATAGTCAAAAGATGCCGTTCAGGAACCCGTTGATCTAAGTATACCACGTGACAGGTTTTTCAACATGATTAGTCAGATGAATTGACCGCTCATTTTGTTATAGTGATGCGAGAGAAGATACAACTTAGGAATCCATGCACAGAATTCTCGCGAATTATGAAAAGATTAATCTAAAAACTTATTCCCCCCCGTGGAATCGACTGACTGAGAACGACGGTCTTCAAATGAATCTTTATAATCTTTTGATGTTTTGATCCTAATTTTCCGACCGGAGCACACTACTCCGGCATTAATCACAAGCACCGACTTTCCGTGTCATGTATCCATGAAGAAGACATATTTGGAAAGTATCCATGTCAGTCATGGTTGACCACGAAGGTCAACCATGACTGGCATGCATACTTTCCAAATAGATATAAATTTAATCCCAGCATTTTTTTTCTGGTTGATTAAAAGTACAGTAATTGCATTGTAACGTTATCGTTTTGAGGCCCTACCAATGACAAAACTATTTTCATTGCTGGGTTTATTTATTAGATATTTTTGTCCTTGAAGTCGACAGAAGTTGAAACGTTAAAATCTTTTACAATTATCCCACTTGTCTGCCAAGGAATTTTTTAAAAGCCAATAATTAATACTGGATATTTATTTAAAATCTGCAAACAATATGCATTTGGTTGGACTATAAGTTCGTAGCATTTTTCAATGGGTGGTTTAAAAAAACATGATTTTATTTCATCCGTGACTATATATATATATATATATATATATATATATATATTATGAAATGAACAAAGTCCGGTTTTAAGACATTTTTATATTTATACATTCTTTTTATAGATACAAATATTTAAGTAAATGCTTTGTTTATAATAAACAGTATCAAACAGCATTTACTGGACTGAATGTCGGAGGACAAATATTTTTTATGAAAATTTCTAGGCCATTCAGGCCGGTAAATGTTCATTATCTGTCTGTCTACACGTCTTGGTCAGCGTCTCCAACAATCCAAAATACAAAAACGTTGATGAATTGATCAAATCAAAATGGTATTTTTTTCGCATGAATGAATATACTTTCGTCTTCCTGAATCATGTATTTCCTCCTCCCAAAGTCTTCTCATTCCTTTTCAATCTCTATTGCGTCTTAGTGGCATTATCGCCTTGCATATGGTGAAATAATTTAAAAAACAGAAACTTCATAGAATGTCAGCGGAAATACTTTGCTGGAATAATAACCAAATAATAACATTATGGATTTATATAAAGAAAATATTTTCCAGTAGCAACGGAAGTAGTATATTTTTGTTTGTTTTGGGGGTTATTTGTTTGTTTATTATGCTCAGGGTATTGATCTGTAGAAAATGCTAAAAAGTAGAAGTTAAGGTTCAAGTAATCAAAAAAGACATCGGTACTAAATCGAAAATTCACGGACAAAACAAGAAGCGAGGATAAATCTGACCACGTGATAAAATTAATGTCAAACCCGATTCGTAATATTTATGGATGTTTGCAATCTCGTAAAAACAAAAGGGCGAAATAATGGACGACACTGGAATGGCGGAAGAAAAGAACGAGGAATAGGAATAGGAAAAAAATAAGTTTAAGAAATAACGAAAGCGGCAAAAGGAAATACAAAAAAGCAAAGAAGAAAAACAAATGTCAAGAGAAAGAAATAGAGAAAAAATCACAGATTAATGATAGGCAGAGAGAAACAGAAGCAAGGAAGGGTAAAGAGAGAAAGAAATGAAAAAGATGAAGGAATGACAGGTAAAGAAAACAACGAGAGAAATATGTGTTTTGATAAAGGAGTGTAGAGAAAGAAATAATTGAAAGAGGATCTGAGAATTGAATGAAATAGAAAAAGAGTATTAAAGATGGATGTAGTAAAGAAATAAATAAAGAAAGGAATAAAAAAAAAAAGAGCAATCGAACGAAAGAGACGTTGAAATGGAGACGAATTATGAATAATGAAAAGAAAAGCACTTGAAAGAAGAAAATATCGAGAAGTAGGGAAAAAGACCGCAAGGAAGATCTTAAGAAAGAAAGAAAGAAAGAAAGAAAGAAAGAAAGAAAGAAGTAGTAGTTGTCGATAGCAGTTGTTCGTGTCCGGAAGCCATTTTTTCAGGCGATGTCAAGCTCGCTAGAAATAAGCAAAGGCAAGAAGGATTTCTGAATGGAAAGTACTGTTTTACACGGAGATATCTTACTTGCTCCATTAGACTTTTCAAACCGGAGTGATCAACGGAGATTGTTTATGAATTCCCGGTCGTAGAAACCGCAGTGTATGCTGGTATATTCACTTTCTTTCTTTCTTTCACAATTTCCTTCTGTCTTTCTTTCTCATTCAATCTATCTATCTATGTTTTCTTTTCTTTTTAACTGAATTCATCTGAAGCAAAGTAGTAAAGCCATTAAGGCACTAGGGGTTACTGGGTGTGAAAGAATTAGAAAACAGAAAACATTTAAAAGGAGCGAGAACAACAGTAGAGTAATCAGGAAGACAGTATATAACGATGGACATTACATTTAAATTTTTGAAGATCAAAGTTGTTCGGAAAGCATGGAGCCGGAAGAGAGTTACACAACCCAAGAAAAGATACTGTTAGCATAGAACTTACGGTTACATCTAGCCAACTCAACGACAAAGGATCAGACCTTTTTGCCAGTCTAGTACTATCCTTAAATAGTACTATAATGTAGAGCTCATCCGAAGTATTAGCATGAAAGTATTTATAGAAAAGGCACAGGGGAGAAACTTTATGGCGGTGGGAAAGTGACTGAATTTGTGACACCAGGTCAGGACCAATAATATTGTTGATTTTTCTTTGGATTTTATCAAGAATTTATAAATATATAGCAGGAGCACGGTACCATATGTGGCAGCTATATTCTAAGCATGGTAGATTTATAGATATGTAAGATTCTGGAGAGAACAATTTTGTAGCATAAAACAGTGAACCAGCATTCTTAGTAGCAGACCTAACAATGGATTCAATACCGTCTTTCCACTTCATGTTAGCCGTGAATATTAGCTCGAGAAAGTGAAACAAGCAATTTGGAGGTTAGCATTCGCCATATTGGTGAAAAGTAGAAGGGGTCTCTCAGATGATTAATAAAGAGTAGTTTTGTTTTGGAGACGTTAAAAGTAACAAGCATTTCTTTGCCCCAGTAAATAACAGACTATATTTTTTATATCAGCCGCTAATTTGATCACATCAGACTGATCATATTTACTATAGAAACAGAAATAAATGGTTGTGTCATCACTAGGAGGTACCAAATTGAGATGGGATGACATCGGGAACAAAGTAGGACCAACAATAGGGACCTAGAGGACACCTGCATTAGTACAAATGGATCTATAAGAGTGAGCATTCAGGATAACTCCCATTTCATTATAATTAAGACCGGAGTCACCATAACTTTTCAATAATCCCCCTCTTCTTTGTCAACAATCTTAATGCATTAATGTTTTCTCGTGGAGAATAAGGGGAAACACTTTTCCCCCACCAAAGAAAAACGACCACCTTTCATCTCGTAAATGTAATTTCGTTCTTGTAAAATAAATTTCTTTTTCTTTATTATCAATATATATATATATATATATATATATATATATATATATATATATATATATATATGTTGGGCGCAACAGAAAAATTGTTCTAATCGTGTACAAGCAAAATTGACCATTTGTTAAATTAAGCTCTGAACTATAGAAATGATTAAAAATATCTTACTGGAATTGTCCGAGGTTTTTATAATTGTGTTGGACACTACTTTAAGCAATAAGAATGTATAATAATTCTCCACAGTTTACAGAAGAATCGTGATGAAATCGATCATAAACGAAAATAATTTTTTCATCGTTAATTAATCATATCTAAGAAGCGGAAGCTCATGAAGGACTGAAATAAAATTCAAATACACACACATGCACGCACACACACACACACACACACACACACACACACACACACACACACACATATATATATATATATATATATATATATATATATATATATATTTCAGGATCATTTTCCAACTTATTCAAGATGATGATCGCCCTCTGTAAACTTCTAACTTTCTGTCCTGGAGTAACAATGTACCTCACATGTTTCATGTACGATTTCATTTTCAAGTCCTTTCTTCACTGCTTTTGGACTGTAATAGCTGAAACTCCTCTCTCACTTCTTATACAAACGCTCTACAACCTGGCAAACAAAAAGCCAAAATTGTAGGTTTCTTCAGAAATATCAGGTATACGGAAATAAAAAAAAAATCCCGGAAAAGGAAGTCCCATATCATCTTTCAGGTTTAATTTCTCGTCTCGTTGAGAAAGGAGACAGTCGTGTCAGAAAATTCCGATTTTTGTAATATTTCTTATTATACATTCATTTGGTCAAAAGATACAGAGTCGCCCGAAAGTCTTGTCACCTCAACAAAATATAATTTTCTATTTCAGATGTCTGACACAAGCTCCTCCTACACTTTCGGACCACACACACACACACACACACACACACACATATATATATATATATATATGTATATATATATATATATATATATAATAAATAAGTATTGACCACGCATGGTTCTTATAATAAGTAGATATAAGTTGGTGAAAGGAATTTCACGAGATAAAAAGCAACAAAAATAATATTGATAATAAGACTAATAATAGTTTTTGTACAGGGAGATCCGAAAGTCTTGTGCATATATATATATATATATATATATATATATATATATATATATAGAAGAAGAAGAAGAAGAAGAAGAAGAAATATATATATATATATATATATATATATATATATTGCAATATATATATATATAAATATATTGCAATATATATATATATATATATATATATATATATAGTTTTATGATGTGCTATATTTAGCGGATAAAGTGCTCAATATCAGAGATAGAGCGTATATAAATATAAAAGTTGACATCGAAGTCAACACTCAGAGGCAACAGGGTGTTTCATGCTAAACGCAATCCTTAGGCCATATGTGTTGGGCTTTTTTTCTCGACTATTTATATATACGGGTTAGTGGTGCATTGTGGGTAGTCCATTCTGACGTTTATTTTGGCGGGAATGGTTTGTTCATTTACTTATTTATCTGGGTTAATTTATGTTACTTGTTTTTTATTTATTTTTTTTATTTATTTTTTTTATTTATTTTTATTTTATATATTCTTTTCGGTTTTCGATGTTTTAGTAACGTAGTAAAAATTGAGATTAGTTTACAACGTTTATTTATTAGTTTGTTTTGGTCTGGGAAGTTAATTAAAGCTATTTTTCATCCAATTTTTGGGTTTATTGCTGCAGTCTATTCTGTTATTTTGGCGGCGGGCAGTTTTTTAATTTGTTTATTAGCTTGTTAATTTATCTGGATTGATTATTTTTACTTTTCTTTATCTTATTCATTTTTATTTTTATTTATTCTTACGGTTATTTTAGCGGGAGCGTCTTACATAAATAAATAAATAAATAAGAAAGTAAAATAAATTAATCCAAATAAATAAACAAATTAGCAAACCGCTCCCGCTAAAATAATCGTTAGAATAAATGAAAATAAGAATATGCTAATTTGGTCGAAAAATAGTTTTAATTTAGTCTTGGAGCAGCGAACTTAATAGGGGTTTATTATTCTGGATTGTTAATGACCAAAGAAAAAAATTGTATTTTTCCCTTGTTTGCGGCTGCTGCTAGTTAATATGTAAAGAAAGCATATTTCAAAGAGTTGCTTCTGCCAATTTGATCCCCTTAAAGTTCTTTCCACTCAAAACGGAGAAAGGGACAACGCAGATTGCCTGATCTTTTAACTGACCTGTCCACTCTGGTTTAGATCGGCAGGCAAGATAAGTGCAGGTCACACGAACGGGGTTTCTGCTTAAACGCAACGGCGTTAGCCAAATAATGTTACGTTTAAATTTCAAAGGTTGAAATGACCACAACCCGTCAGATTATGCATCTCACCACCCCCTCTCCCTCTCCCTCTCTACCCCCCCTCTCTCTCTCTCTTTCTTTCTTTCTCAGTTGCTACATTATGATACTTACTCTTTTTCTTTTGACCATCCCTATTCACTAGCTCGTACTCTCTCTATACGTATATATACTTTTTGTGCACCCCTCGTCTATGACTGTCTTACTTTCTCTCTCAACTCACAATTTGCTTCTCTCACTCACACGCGCGCACACACACAGACACTCTCTCTCTCTCTCTCTCTCTCTCTCTCTCTACCCCATTTTATCTTTTTGTCTTACTTTCAGGTCACCTCTTTTTCTCTTTTCCTTCTCCTTCTCTTATTGTCCCCTCTGACCACCTCTCATATCAAGACTTACACCACTTCTTGTTGCCGTTCCTACCTCCCCTTCCGTTCTTTTCTTCATCTTCTTTTGTTGCTTGGGTTTCTTTTTTCTTCTTTTCTTTACTTCCCCTTGTCTGTTATTTTTTTTATTTCAAAACTTTATCCTTCATTGATGTTTGAAACATTCTGTAAAATTCTTGCAATTTTACAAGGTGAAGATAATCATTTACAGAATGGTATCTTAATTCCGAGGAAAACATTTCTCTGATGGACTTTAACAAGGCAAATCTAAGGATTTTATTTTGCACAAATGTAAAAATGTTGTTAGTTTTTCAGAATCTTTTAATTTAAGAGACGCGCATGAATATACTTCAGGCTGAGTGTCAAGGTAAATTATGGAAGATGCTAAGTGATATAAGTTAATGCCTAATAAATGCAAGTGAGTAAATGATGTTATTGTTGTTTTTTATAATGTAAATTTTATTCTTTTTAATCGGTATCACAGCATGCAAAGCAGTAAAGCCCCTAAAACACAAGGTGTTACAGGGTTTGGAAGAATTAGGAAAACAAACATTAATAATGAGTGGAAAGCGAAAAGAGTAATCTGGACAACAGAAGATAGCGATTGACATTGCATTTAAATTTTTGCAGTTTAAACGTAGATGGAAAGCATGTAGCCGGAAAAGAATTCTACAAGCGAGAAGTGTGAGAAAAGAAACTGATAGCATAGAATGGCTACATCTATCCAACTCATCGGTAAATTGATGAGATCTCGACGCTAGTCTAGTACTGCGCTTAAATCCACGAAGTCAGGGTACCATAGTGAAAAGCTCATCCGAACATTTACCATGAAAATATTTATAAAAAAGCGTAGAGGAGCAACCTTACGGTGGTGGGTAAATGACTGAAGCCGAGCCGCCAGATCAGGACCAATAATATTGTAGATTTTTCTTTGGATTTTATCAATGAGCTCCAGGTAAATTGCAAGGGCACCAGACCATATGTGACAGTCATATTCTAAGCATCAACTAATGGTAGACATATAGATATGCAAGATTAGATTCTGGAGAGAAAAAGTGTCTCGCCCGACATAGTGAAACGATTTTCTTAGCAGCTGACCAAAAAATGGATTCAATATAGTCTTTCCATTTCATATCAGCAGATAACGTTAGATCGAGAAAATGCTGCGAGGAACTTTCCTGGATGTTGGCATTTGTTTATTTTTATATTATTTTAGTTAATTAATTTATACATTATATATATTAAATAATGGAAGATTTTGAAATTAAACGTTTTCTTTTAATTTTTAAAAATGTCGTAGTCATGTATAGGAAAATATATATATAGATATGTGTGTGTGTGTGTTAAACGTGGCACTTATTCAACATCGCTTGAGAATGGAACAAAAATTTTCATTTTAAGTTTAATTTAAAGTGTAGTTTTTAGTTCCGAAACATGGTAATTTCTGTATCGCGATGAGCACATATTTTTAAATAATAATATTATAATATTATGCAGCCCTGTGTATCGAGCACTGGTTTTAAAAATATGAGCTAATGAACTATGGATTATAAATCTGACTGTTCTTTCTTTTTTATTTCGATATATATATATATATATATATATATATATATATATATATATATATATATATAAAGAAGTTAATTGTCAGAGTTCAATTAGACCAGAAAAACAGTAGTATTAAAAGAGTGCTTAATACACATATAAAAGGATAAAAATTTACTATGTACGGCTTTTAAGTATAGAAAATTAGGAAATCATCCGATTCTGCTACCTTGGTTTCAACCTTTCATTATCTTCAGGCGATTTTGGTCAATTGATTTCCTAAGGCTTTACTTTTTTAAAATAAAAATTTATGAACGCTATATTTTAAAAAAATAATCAATGGATAAGTGCATGACGTGAGGTGTGGCAGAAGGTGAATGAGAGGTGGAGGAAGGGAAATCAAGCGGATTGGAAATGTACCGATTGGTAATTAAATGAAATATACATAGGTTCTTTTTATCTCACTACAAATGAACACAAAAAGAACATTTAGCATAAATACAACGGGACATAATTTCCGATCTCAAAATAAATTTTTGTGTTTTTAGTCTGGAAATGTTATTATAGCTAATTTCTCTTGCTGACAAAGTTTACTATGATTGTTTAAGTTTTAGCTTTTTTAAATTTTTCCAGTTTACAAATGAATTTTTGTTTATTTTTCTCCTTTAATTTCTACACATGCTTCGCTAGTTTAGTAGAATTTCTAAGGCTTTCTAGCTTAAAAGATGACACTTGATTGCACCACCTCTTTTAAAGTTACCTTCAGTACACCCTATGTATATTTTTTCTGGTATATTTTTTCTGGTATTTTTATCTATTGCTTCTGCTTGGTAAATTACTGCTTCAGTTTTGCAAACTCAATCTAGTAGACATCTGTTTTTATTTCTACAATTGCATATATTACTGTTAACAACGTTTTGCTGGACGTTAGTTTTGAAATTTCTGGAGATTTTTAGTTTTCCTAGTACAACTGTAGCTTGATTTAACTGTGTTTTTATTAAATTGTGTATATATATATATATATATATAGTCCTACACAGACAGACTGTTTCGCTGTATCACAGCTCTTCAGTGTGGTTAGACGTCCGATTGCTTGGGATCGAAACCCGACCGATTTCGCATCAGTCATATATATATATATATATATATATATATATATATATATATATATATAAAGAAAGAACTGTAAGATATATAATCCGGTGTTCTTATTGATATTTTTTTTATTTTTACAAAACTGCTCAATGTAAATTTACAGAGCATAAATATTATAAATTAACTGATTGAAAATATGTTTTTCGCTACACAGTAATAACCATGTTTCAAAAATGGAAGGCAAAAACTTTAAATTTAATTATATAATTAAATTAAAAGCATTAGTTCCGTTTCATCTTCATGCGAATATTGGAATCTTCTAATATTCACTTGAAGATGAAACGGAACTAATGCTTTTAATTCAATTATATGATTAAATTTAAAGTTTTTAGCTTCCATTTTTGAAACATGGTTATTTCTGTGTAGCGAAAAACATATTTTCAATCAGTTAATTTATAATATATATATATATATATATATATATATATATATCATGAAATGGATTAATATATTTTTTGTACGTTATTTTTATAGGTAGAATTTATTGTTTTTTTTAATTAAACAGTGTCAATTACATTTACTGACTTGAATATGAGCCAAGTTGAGATTTCCAACCTGCCCAGTTTGTTTTTAGCCCCCTTCTTTCATCTCGACTCGTTCAATCTTTGATTTAACCATGCCTATTTTTATTATATACTTTCTATTCCGTAAGAGAGTTAACTTCTTGATTCTGACTGATGACAGAATACAACACAAACACTTATTTTTCTGGTGTGGACACGTCCTACTTAGCATCTGTTATTTTCTGTTTTACATTTGTTATATTTTGTTTGTAATTGTGTTTCATACCCCTCCCCGTCATTTCATATCATCTTCAGATTTATATTTTTTTTTATAAGCATTTCACCCCAAGCAAGGCTGGAAGCCACTAGCACGCAAGTGGCTACGTAGGATTTGGCGCGTTAGCAGATAGGAGTGATAGAGGAAAGGATAAAGAGAAGGATAGTGGATAGATCAAGGCAACTGGAGATGTCTATTGACATTACATATGAATAGTTGGAGATTATAGCTATCAGGGAAACGGAAAAAGGGAAGGTACTTCCACAGGCAAGAGGTGCGAGATATGAAGCTATTGGAGTAGAAGAGACGGCTACGTTTAACAGTTTCAACAGTGAAAGGGTGAGAGCGGGATGCCAGACTCGTAGGATGCTTGAATTCCTGAAACCTGGGAAACAGCGAGAGCAGCTCATCGGAGCAATTACCACGAGAGTATTTGTAAAAAAGTCAGAGAGAGGCGACAGCATGTCTGTGAGAGAGCGACTGCAGACGAGATGCCAGATAAGGGCAAACTGCATTGTATATCCGTCTCTGGATCTTATCAAGAACCCCGAGGCAAACAGAAGGGGCTCCAGACCATATATGGCAGCAATATTCCATGCAGGGGTGAATGGTTGATTTGTAGATTTGAAGGATCGATTCCGGAGAGAAAAATTTCCTGGCGCGGGACAGGGAGCCAACTTTTCTTGCGGTGGAGGAAGCAATTGATGTATTTGTTCCATCTCAGGTCAGTAGACAATGTGAGACCGAGCAGCTGCAGAGAGGTGCTCTCGAGAACTTGAGCGTCAACATTTTAATGGAGGGACAGGGAAGGATCGCTGTGGTGAGTAATAGAGAGCAGTTTTGTTTTTGAGGCGTTAAAGTTAACCAGCCAATTCCTGCCCCAGTTCACAATCGATTGGAGTTCCTGTTTGGTATATGTGTTATTTGTATTGAAGGAATGGGTCGTGAATAGGATTAGCTAGGTATAAGATAGTTAATGACGACCAGACTCACCCCACTCCCTACTTTTTTGGCCATGTACTGCAATTATTGAATTCTGCGATAATAAATATATATATTTACTGATTTGAATGTTCGAGAATTTTCGTAGAAAATATGCGTTCTCACGTCACGCCAAATTTCCATTTATAAAAATGTAAATTTTACTTACATTACATTTTAATGTGATCCTTGTGCTTGGTTCTTTGCTGCTAGAAATTTAATATTTGATTTGAAGTTTGTAATTTTAGTCTTATATCCCATCGAGTACATGTATCAATTTTGTTTCTTTCTTTGGTCAAGATTTTTTGCTATCAGAATACTGAACGAAATGTTTCAAAATCATTAGTTCAGCTGAAATCTTGAGAGACGTGTGTCTTACAAAAAAAGTATTTCTGCCGGACGCGGTATGATGAGTTATCATTAAAAAAAAAAATTTCGTCCATAAAGGGTTAAAGGTTTAATTAAGCAGATGAGAAAGCATAAATTAAGAAACGTTTATTAAAACATAAACTCGTAATTCTTATTTACGAAGGTTTCCACTTGCGATAAATAAAAGAACTTGTTTGTGAAAATTTATAGCCCCTTCAGAGAAACAATCGCCGAGTGGGGAACGATGTCGTCCCAGCTGTGAATGCCCGAGTCTAGAATCTGAAGTACTTCAAAAGTGGCATTCGTTTCCGAATGACGTTGATGCAACGTTTCATCTTAAATGTCATGAATTACGATGCCAGGGAAGCTTCCACTAACCAAGAGGACACTTGATTCCTCAGTTCAATTCGTAGCGTGTGCCAGATTATTCTCGCCGTCTTAGCTTAAGGAAAACAGATACGAAATAGTTTATAATCTATTTAGAAAGACCTTTTAATCTCAAGACTCCTTAATCTCAAACTTTTGCTTTCTCACCATGAAAACAATGTTACAAATCTTAAGCAGAAAGGGTTTATTAAAGAAGGAGCACGGACGAAAAGTTAAAATATATTGGCTTTGAGACTATCAAAAGTAGTTTTTAATCCCTCCCATAAATCCGATTAAAGATTTATCAAAGTAAGATTTTGTTTCTCTTTCTTAATCCTTGGTATGGTACTTCCGATATTATCGCAGAATCAACACAGATAAGAGGTAATTTTGACACCATGAAGCTTCTAATAATCTCTTTATCCCACTCCATATTTCTCTCTCTAAAAAACCATATATGTATATGTCTGTGAGTGTGTGTGTGCGTGTGTGTGTGTGTCATTGTGCGTGTGTATATATATCTGTGTGTGTGTGAGCGTGCGTGTGCACGTGCATGTGTGTGTGGCTGTAAATATGCTCAGATGAAGTGTATCTGTAGATGTGACAAAATGAATAAAAAAGACAAAAGGAAAAACTATACTTAACCGACGCGTTTCTTCCACTGGCGTATTTGCCTTGATAAAGTCCGTCAGGTGGTCAAAACGCGTCAGCTAATTTTTATTCATACATATATATATATTCGTCCTGGGTATGACGATAAACTACATCCGCGTCCTGGGTATGACGATAAACTACGTCCAACAGTAAGGCCTCTGATAATACCTTTCTGAAAAAATAATGTTGTCAGCCGTACATTTTTTAAATATTACCAGCTATACGTTTTTCTGAAAGAATAGTGTTGCCGGCTATACGTTTTAAAAAAAATAATATTACCAGCTACACGTTTTTTGAAAAAATAATATTACCAGCTATACATTTTTGAAAAAACAATATTATCAGTTATACATTTTTGAAAAAATAATATTACCACCTCTACATTTTTGAGGAAAAAAATATTAACAGAAATAGATTTTTGAGAAAACCAGGAAAAAAAATGTTGTCGGCATTAAATGACTCATTGAGGTTGATGTGCCATAAAACAAACCATATATATATATTTGTGTGTGTCTGCGTGTGTGTGTCTGTGTCTGTGTGCGCCCGCGTCTGTGTGCATGTATATGGTCGCATATATGCATATATTTCAGTGTATGAGAATGTGGAGCCCTATTTGTGTGTGATAACGCGTATGCTTATATATAGCTTTGTATGATACGTGTATGCATATATATAGCGTTGTGTTAACACACACACACACAAACACACACACACACACACACACACATATATATATATATATATATATATAGTGCGAAATTTCGGTGATAGTTATTTTGTAAATATTGACTATATTGACTGGCAGTTCCAAGTCTTAATCGACTATCAGATTCTGGACAGATGATCGCTTAAGTCTTAAAACTGTTAGTAACTATGCAAGATATCATCCATGTTCGTTCATATATATATATATATATATATATATATATATATATATATATTGCTAAACAATATATATATATATATATATATATATATATATACTGCTAAACAATTAATGGCATTCTCTATCAGAATTGCATCAGTTGAGTGCAGTGCCATGTTTTCTGCAAGGTCTGCATTTAAAACTTGCTTCAATAAATCTTCAGTCATGAATTCCTTGTGAGTGATCCACAGGTGAAGAGCATTTGTAGGGTCCATATACGTGCATGGGGCAGCAAACATAACGCGCAACTGTAAGGACATCCGACAGGCAGCAACTTCCAGCAATGCATGATCCAGTGTGCCATCGTTTGAGAGAAAACCATATCTGAGACATGCTACCTGAAATGTTGGCAAGATTTCTCTTTCTACAGTGCGCAAATCCTGAAAGCTCACACCGCCTGAAATAAGCAGCTGCAACTTACTTAGTGTTACTACGAAACTGATCAAGAAAAATGCTCTCATATAATACAAAATAAATAGATATATGACTAGATTATTCAAGAAATCATGTTTGAATGAATCTATCTATCTTCTAGTATGACTGTCTATTTATCTTCTAACATATCTATCTTCTAGTATGGCTATCTATCTATCTGGCTGGCTGGCTGTATATCTATCTATCTTCTAGCATATCTACCCATGTATCTATCTATCTTCTTGTATATCTATCTTCTTGTTCTAGTATGACTGTCTATATTCTAACATTATCTATCTATCTATCTATCTATCTATCTATCTATCTACCTATTTATCTTCTACCTATCTATCTTCTAGTATGTTTATCTATCTATCTATCTATCTATCTATCTATCTATCTATCTATCTATATTCTAGTATATTTATCTTCTTGTTCTAGTATGACTATCTTCTTACATATCTATCTATCTATCTATCTATCTATCTATCTACGTTCTAGCATATCTAGCTATCTTCTAGCATATCTATCTATCTATCTATCTATCTATCTATCTATCTATCTTCTAGTATATCTATCATAACCTTACACATGCCCATTATTCATAAATCAGACTGATCTACGTATGTACGATTTTACATCGAATATATTTCTTTGCATGTTTTATATTATACAAAATCGACACATACATTTATATGCATGATATGGTAATATGAAGGAATAAGAATATCGCATACACACACGTGTGTGTGTGTGTGGGGGGGATTTTTATCCAACATTATTTATTTATTACTACCAACGTTATTCTTAATAGGTACATATATTTGAGTTTCTAGCACTGTCTTTTTTCTTCTTAAAACAGTGAAATGAATAACAACTGGTTTAAATTGAGAAATCTGACCGAAGAAAATTTGTGCCATCGCCTTTACCATCAGAGAAATCTCTTCTATAGCCGAAATGTGCCTTTACGTCTCCGGAGGTCGCGTTGGTAGAGCAAGGTTTTGTATTAAAATGATTTCCCTGGTGGAAAAGAGGATACAGGGGCTAAAAAGCTGAAATCGAGATTGGATGAGTTGGAAATCAGATAGTTTTGGTCTTTTACAGACCCCAGTGTTGCTGGTGTTTGTGATACTAAAGGATGGTGCTGCAGATGTGAGAGGTTTACTACCTCTCAATCTTCAATTAGAAACCATTTCAGAAAAACTTACATTTTAAGATACTGAAAGTAACAAGCCATTTTCTACCCGAACTGAACTGTTTGAGCGGATATTATTAGGTTGGTGCAAAAATAATTTCGTTTTCTAACATATGTTACTATGTGAGAAAACGAAATTATTTTTGCACCAACCTAATAGATTATACATTTCAAGCGTTCGATTTACCTTGATTGTTGCCATTACATTGATAAACAGTAGTATCATCTGCATAAATGTTTGCTAATGATCTGAGAATATGCCTAGGCAGATCGTTAATAAAATGCAGAAACCGGGTAGACCGCCTGCATTGATCATACGAGCTTCAAAAGGCCGTCAATTTGCATTGACCTTCAAGGGCCTACATGAGCGAATACAATAATAACAATGAAAATAATACGAATAAGATTATCTGTCTAACAAGAACAAATCAGTCCAAATCTCCCTGCACCGATAAAAGACGAGGTCATTTATGTCAATCGACCGGAAAATGTAATCAAGCACCGGAAATTTAGATCAGAACAAATTGCTGATTTCAGCAGCAAATCCGAATTTAATTTTGGTTGGGAAAAAATATTGATAAGCTCTAAAAATTGTGCATTCGTAGAAATGAAGATATTTGGCCAGTAGGTTTAATGGTATCGTGACTGTGGGGTTTGCTGAAAGGTGGATAAGCAGAGAAAAAAAAAAGAAATCAAATAGACAAAAAAACGAATGCGCTGCTATTTGCCCAAATATAAAGGGTGTCCATAAAGTTGGCGTGAACTTTAAAAAATTATAACTTTATTTGTATTTGCGATAGAAATAATTTTTAAAAAGGATTAGAAAGAAGTAAATATATATTTTTTAAGGTTTCATTGAAATCTTATTTAAGTTTCTACATGTCCTCCATCATTAGCAATACAAAGGGTAATACGATTTTGCAGTTCACGGAAAACATTTGCCAACTAATTTACAGTAATGCCTGAAATCACATTAGTTATTTTAGCTATATTTAAAACTAGGTACATTAAACTTTATAACATTTTTTACAGATTATTTCTATCGCAAATACAATAAAGTTATAATTTTTTTAAGTGCACACGAACTTTATGGACACCTTGTATAAACGAAAAAAGTGTCCCCCCTTCGTATTCCATGATCTTTTCAGAACTTCGACCGAACCCTTTATTCAAAGGGTAAGTTTTTTTAAGCATTTCACCCCAAGCAAGGCGGGTGTGCCACTAGCACGCAGGGGATTAAAGAAAGTTAAAATGAGAGAAAAGACTGGGTATAGGTAGGAGGTGAGGAAAGGATATAAGATGGACGGGGTTCAAGTCAACAGAAGATGGCAGTTGACGTTACATTTAAGAGGAAGGGAGTTCCACAGTCCGGAAGTGCGAGAAAAGAGTTAGAGTATAGGTGGCGGTTATATTTAACTAGTTCAACAGTAAAAGGGTGAGACCTAGTTGCCAATCTATTAGCACGCTTAAATTCATGTATTCAGAGCAGTTGCCATGAAAATACTTGTAGAAAAGACAGACGGAAGCCACGTTACGTCGGTGAGAAAGTGACTGAAATCGAGATGCCAGGATCGATTACATTGCAGAACCTCACGATGAACAGCAAGGGCACCAGACCAAATATAGCAACAGTATTCAATGCACAAACGAATGGTAGATCTGTACATGCATACGATGTACTCTGACGAGAAAAAACTTTCTGGCACGGTACACTGACCCAAATTTTCTTGCAGTAGATGTAGCTACTGATTCAATGTAGTTGTTCCACTACAAGTCAGTCGAAAACATGAGGATAAGAAGGCGCAGGAAGACGCTCTACCGGAGCCGAGCATCAAACATACTAATGGTGGGTAAGAAAGTTTCTCTGTAGTGGTTAAATGAGAGCACTTGAGTTTTGAAGGCGTTAACATTTACAAGCCATTTCCTGCCCCAGTTACCCACTGATTAACGGTTCTTTTCGAGAGCAGCGGTCAGTTTAACTTCAGTCAGCGTTGATGAGTTTACTATTGAGACAGAAATAAATGACAGTGTCCTCTGCATAGATGCCTACTTGGGAATTGATGACATCAGGATGATTATTGATGAAGTCCAGAAACAGTGTAGGGCCCAGGATAGAGTCTTGGGAACACCCGCGTTCGTATGAAAGAATCTGGAAGAGAACCCGTTCAGAACGACCTTCGTTTCACGTTTTGATATGAATGGTTGAATTACATCAAATAATCGTCCGGTAATAGCGTAGCCCTGAAGCTTACGTAGAAAACCAGGGAAACCCTGTCAAATGGATTTGAGATATCTAGAGCCACAGCTCAAGCTTCGCCATTATTTTCAAGAGCTTAATATACATATTCAGTTATGGCCGTAATCACATCTGCTATAGACCGGGTAAAACGGAATCTATATTATTTGTCAGAGAGTAGATCGTAAGAGGTAAGATGCTTAGCCATTTTGGCATTGATTAAAGCCTTAAAGACTTTGTCAAAAAGCGGTAGGAGAATGATAGGGCTGTAGTTAGAGGGGTCAGAAGGTTCTCCAAAGTTCTTAAAAACAGGGACTACAGAGGAGGACTGTGAAGATTGTGAGGATAAGGAGGATAGAAAACGATTTCCCTTTGTCTTAAAGATGATTGTTAATCGTTTTATTTTAATCAGTTCACCCCAAGCAAGGCGATTGTGCCACTAAGGCATATGGGGTTGCTAAGAGCAAAAGAAACTGAGAAAACGTTATTGAGGAGAGAGAAGACAATAAATGACCAGGGTTCAAGAAGATAAAACGATTGACGTTGCATTTAATTTTTCGAAGAGCGGGAAGCTCGAAGAGTGATCACAAGCGGGAATTGTAAATAGTTGAACAGTAAAATTATGAGACCTAGCCACCAATCTAGTACTGCGATTAAATTCGTGAAATCGAGGTACCAAAGAGCTAACTTCATCAGAACAGATATTAATACTACTGTCATATATATGATCCGGTAATTCTGCTATATATTTAGAGATTCTTGATTAAATCCCAAGAAAAATTAGCAATATTATACGTCCTGACCTGACCTCCCGGCTTCAGCCACTTTCTCATCGACGTAATGTAGCTTCTCTGTATCTTTTCTATAAATACTTTCATGGTAATTGTTCGTATAAACTCTACGCTATGGTACCAAGACTTTATGAACTTTAGCGTAATACTAGACTGGCGATGAGGTCTCATCAATTTATAGTTGAATTGGCTACATGTCACCGTAACTTCTATGTTTGGCGTTTCTTTTGTCACATCTCTCTTGGAACTCTCTTCCAGCTACATGCTCTCCAGCCAACTTTAATCTTCAAAAACTGAAATGCAATGCCAATTGCTATCTTCTGCCTTCTTGATTATTATTCTTCTATTGTTCTCACCTTTTAATGTTTTAGTCTTATTCTTTCACACTCAGAAATCTATAGTGTCTTAGTGGCTTTATTTTCTTGCTTGGGGTAAAATGATTACAAAAAATTACTATGAAAATGTAAAACTGACATGCCAGGTCAAGACCGATATAGTCGCAGATTCTTCTTTTTATTTTATCAAGAATCTCTAATTAGACAGCAGAAGCACCAGGCCAGATGTGATTGCAATATTCAAAGCATGGACAAATAGTAGCCAGCTTTATATTACAAAATCTCCCATAAAAGTGGAAAGCGGAATAAGAACAGTCTCTCCTCGTGAATTGAATAAAGTGTTCATTTTGAAATTCCAAGAAAGTATGATGACAGACGTCTTGAAGAAGACTGGAGTGTGAAACGATCGAAATGTTGAATGCATAATAACCAAGATGAACATGCTTGTCTGAATGGCAAATCTAAAAAAAAAAAAGATGTCTCTTACTATTTACATAAAACTAGTGCCCGCTCGTATTCGAGTATTTCTAACTATTGGGACGGTTAACCGATCCCCGTTGCAGACGCCTGCTCAGGCACATTTTTGTTTGTTCAACATCCACAGAGCCCACCCGTGGTCTATACTGCAACTATGCCGAGCGGACCTTAGTGGTTAGAACGTTGGCTTTCTTGCTATGAGATTCTGGTTCGAATCTCACCATAGTTGATTTGTGAGGAAGGTGACATCTTGATTTTATCTACCTGCGGAGACGATCCAAATGTGTGGCACCTTTAAAAACCATTCCATAGGATGACCCAAGTCATGTGAGTGAAATTGTGTAGACGGAATTCTTTTGATCGTTGTGCCAGGATGAAGCCACAAGTCATCGTGACCGAGGGTTTGAGCGTGCTGGCCTTGTTCAGACTGTTGATCACGCCAGATAATGCGCCCTCTTCCAGAACCTGTAACTAAGGTCTGCTCAGCATAGTTGCAGTATAAATCACAGATGGGCTCTGTGAGTGTTCAACAAACAAAAATGTGCTTGAACAGGCGTCCGCAACAAGGATTGGCTAACCTAGTAGGTAAACATACTCGCATACGAGTGGCCAGCATGTGTCTCACCATAGATAATACCAGAATAGATTTTGCACTCAATGTTTCACTAGACCATTAAGGAAACAAGTTGGAGGGTGGACCTGAGATGATCTCCTAGCAACAGTGTGTAGACTCACACATGAGAAAAAACAGCATGAGAGTGAAAGATATCTAAACACCGACTTTAGAAGCAACTCTCCCTCTCTCTCTCTCTCTCTCTCTCTCTCTCTCTCTCAAACAAGAATGTATGGCCCACGTTTCAGATGAAGGGACACTCACACCAGCATGAGAGTGAAAGATATCTAAACACCGACTTTAGAAGCAAGTCTCTCTCTCTCTCTCTCTCTCTCTCTCTCTCTCTCTCAAACAAGAATGTATGGCCCACGTTTCAGATGAAGGGACACTCACACGCACACACTCACTGCCAGTAATTGACGAAGTTTGGTTGAGTGTTACGGAAGAGAGATTTAAGCCTCGTGTTTATATTATACTATACAAGATGATACATCATTCCAAAAGATTACAAGAACTTCAACAGAAAAGCAAAAAAATAATGGAAAAATAAATAAAAAACAGAAGAAAAAAGGAAACAGATAACATCCAGGTGTTTTCCAATTATTTAAACAAACAGAATCTAAAACCATTTTGTCAAACGGGCGGTCGCATTCAAAAATCCCGGATTAACAAAAGATGTCAGGTGAGCAAATTCTGTCATATTTGCCAGTTGAATTCCCTTTGTTCTTTTGACGACCATGTTTTTGTTTTTTTTATTTGCTTCTCGTCATTGAAGATTATTTTCCTGTTATTTAAGAGATTAACCTTATTTTTTTAAATGACGCCAAGCGTTGCTCTTGAAGACATCGATTTAATAACGCATAAATTCAAGCACTCTAACACAAGGATTGGACGTGCAGGCAAGGTAACGGATATCAACGTGGCAAGAGGCATCGGCGAGCACTAATGCACTCAGGAAAGGCATGAATCGATCTCTTCTCGTCCAGCTATTGGTTAAATAGCAAGTGAGACGAGGTTGTCCCTCCTTGGGCGGTAACGTGTGTAAGAGAAAGAAAAGTGTGGATTCCAAACCGTAGCGAAAGCAACGCGAAATGACTCCACTAATTTTCACAAGAAGTCATGTCAATTCACAGGTAATAAAGAAAAGGAATCGCCTGAGAAAGCAATGGGAAACAACATAAGTATCTTTCTAAAGAGGTAATGTTAATTCACAGATAATAAGAAAAGGAATCCATGGAGATGGCAACGGAAACTAATCCAAAATTATTTCCCAACAAGTCATGGCAATTCACATATAACGAAGACAAATCTTTGGAGAGTCATAATCGTCTACGCTTTGGAAGGACATGGCATTAAAAACGACAATAATTGCATATAAAATCAATATTTGAAATCTACTATTTCAGCACCGAACATTTGTCCCAAGCTGAACATTTATTCGGAGATCCTAGGCAAGTGTGGCAAATTATTTTAAGTTTCTGTCTAAATTTCTTCTGAGTTAATCAGACCAACATCTTCCACTGGTTGGCATGCAGTTGAGTGAAATTTTGTTTTAATGCCATTCCCTTCAGGACGGAGGGGATTGTCTTCTTTATTAGATGCGTATTGCTATTATTTCCTGGAAAAAAATAATAATATGGTTTCCCGTAGCCTTCTCCACGGATTGAAATTCAGAGTTTATCCTCGCCTCGACCGGCTGCAACTAAATGTTGAAAATCTCAGACTAAACTGGGACAAAAATGGACACATGTCTTTTCCACAGATTGGTAGACTCAAAATTTTAACTTTAGAACTCTCCAAGGCGGCGCAACCTGCAATGGTCATCGGTCCGTGCAACTGAGAGGTCATGCTGGGTTTTCTTTCCGCTAGCACTTGTGCCTTTTGCCACTACAAAAATAATCCATGTAAATGTATACGTACTAAGAGAAGATTTTTGCCCTGATGAGAAAGGACCGATGAAATGATTTAACTTTTTTTAACTGTTGTTATATTTTTATATTACCACTTTACAGTAATATATATTATATATTTTTTTTGCTATATTTTGTTATGAATTTGTTTCTTTTTTTGTTATGATTTTGTTTCTTTCTTGTTATGAATTGCTTTTTAATGTCTGCTTTTATTGCTCAAATAAAATTTAGTACCCCTGCTAAAATATTTCAATACGTGCGGACCAGGTTCCACTGTAGATTCAATTCGTTATTTAAACAATATTCTGTATTCTTTTTGTTTCCATTTTCTTCCAAACTTCCTCCATGCTCCCATGACCCATCCATGATATTCCCAACATCCTTCTGTAGAACCACATCCCTGATGTCTCATCTCCTCTTCATATGCGAAGAAATTAATTGGTTAAAGTTATTTTTTTAAGCGTTTCACCCCAAGCAAGGCAGGAAGCCACTAGCACGCAGGGGGTTACAGAGAGTTGGAGCTAGAGGAAATAAGAGTGATAGAGGATAGGATGAAAAGAAGGATAGGGGATAGATCAGGGCATCTGGAGACGTAGATTGACATTACATTTGAATAGTTGGTGATTATAGCTATTAGGGAAAGAGGAAGAGGCAAGGGAGTTCAACAGGCGAGAAGTGCGAGATATGAAGTTATTGGAGTAGAAGAGACGGCTATATGTAACAATTTCGACAGTGAAAAGGTGTGAGCGAGATACCAGCCTAGTAGAATGCTTAAATTCATGAAGTTCGGGAACCAGAGAACGCAGCTTCTCGAAGCAGTTACCATGAAAGTATTTGGAAAAATGACACTTACATAAGTGTTCAGTACTCACTTCGTTCCTAACGAAAAGTTCCTGTATTTAATACTTGTTTTTAGCTTTTGGGAGGTCGCGTTTGCTATTTCAATGTAACTTCGGTTATAGGCGTCATATGTTCGATAGTCTGTTAAAACACTTCAAAGATATAGAAATTTCTCTACTTGGTTGATTTTGACAGTTCAATTTCATAGCACGCATTTTGGTTGCTCCTCATACTTTCAACCATATATATTTTTTTACAGTTGATGTCTAGTCCTTTTTTCCCGCTTTCCTTTACTAATTTGTATAGAAGCTCCTACAGTTTACTTTCTGTGTCGCTGTCATTTTCATTGATTGTACCCGTCAATAATAAATCCTGTTAAGACTTCTATTTCACTTAGAATTGCTTTGCTGTGATGGTAATTTTAATGGTAATATTAGCCATTTGCTCCTGGGGAAACATCCAGCTTTCAATGACTGAGTAGCCAGTACAGCTTTTGGTTGGAATTTATAAAATCTTTCTCTTAAAACTATTTTTTCAAGAAAAGTCTTCTCAAGTCCGGTAGTAGTTATCCCTCTTTCAAGCAATGATGGGGGAAGGTTTCCTTCCTAAGCTTTTCTTTGAAGTAGTGTGGAATGTCAACATCTTGATTATGTCATTATTTTCTCTTCTCAAGTTCAGTAGCTGTTAACGCTCTTCCCATTATTAATGGTAGTCTCTTTCCTAAGCTTTTCTTTAAAGTAGTGTGGAAAATCAACATGTTGATTATATCAGTATTTTCTCTTCTCAAGTCCAGTAGCTGTTATCGCTCTTTTCAGTATTGCCTTCCTAAACTTTTCTTTGAAGTAGCGTGGATCGTCAATATATTAATTATGTCATTATTTGTGATATCCATTTTAGCTCTAGCCTGATTGAGTATTGGACTAGCAAATCCACCCCGTAAAAAAGTACTTGCTACCGAATCCACAGCAAACAAAACTTAGACTCCATATTTCACAGTCGAGTCTACGGGGTGTGAGTTAGTGATGGGAGTACTTGCCGTTCTAGACAGAGATTTGTGTTATCTCTATGTACATGAAGGCAAATAAAAGATTGCATTAGGCTAATATTTAAAATAAAAGGGATGTACACTCAAACACGTATTCTAGTACACGTGTTTGATTGGTCAATACTTTTATTTTAAAGATTAGCCTAACGCAATCTTTTGTATGCCTTTATACACATAGACCTAACATTTATGGTGATACTAACTTAAAAGCCGCCCTATTGGGCAGCATTTAAACTAGCTCTTGGGAAGGACTCTTGGTTGGGCATTCATCATAATATGTAGGAAGTATTAGATGCGGTAGGCAACAATAAACTACAGAACTCAAAACTGATCGCTGCATTTAAGTATTGCATTAATATATACCTTTCAAATACTTACCTTTCAAAAGTTCAACGCTAATTCTTCTTCCAATTAATTTAAATACAATCTGATGTACGTAGGTTCTTACTTTCTATACAAACAGTTATTTTTATTTCATGGGTAACTTTCGCTGAGCTATAAAAATTGTTATCATACAAAAAAATTTGTGGCGAAAAATTACGTAAAATATCGCCGAAGACAATCGCAGTAACGAAAATTTGGGAATCCAAAATTTCAGGATTGCGTGTCCTGATCTGGCCTAAAATCTTTTAATTTGCTCGCGGGATCGGCCTGATTCCAAAATGGTATAATATATTAGGCTACGGCCTCTAGGAGTAAAATTGAAAACACGGACAATTTTATTTTGAAACACTGTAATTTGAGAACAGTGATTTTTTCATTTGAAGATGAGCTATTGAAAGTTAGAGAGTTGTGTCCTTTTATTTGTTTTTATCAGAAGAAGCCAAGATGACGAAATTCAAGAACAATCGCAGTAATGAAAACTTGCGAATTTAAAAGTTCAGGATTGCGAGTCCGGATCTGGCATGGAATGTTTTTAATTTGCTCACAGAGTTGGACTGATTCCAAAATTTTATGCTATTTTGGGCTACGGCCTCTAAAAGTAAAGTTGAAAAAGAGTGACACAGTGACACACTGAAATTCGCATTTATTATAAAGAAGGAAAAAATGTCGGATTCAAAAATTCATTACGTACTTATAAATTAGTCTATTTACGTTTCAGATACGAAAATATAACCAGAAAATATAAACTTGGTAAAAAATGTTTATGTGGACTGAAGAGGTAACTGAACTTCGCTTTATTATGATGATTTTTCGTGGCATAATCCAGTTTAATAGAAGGCCAATAGATTTCTATAGCCTTGGTTGGCATCCAATTTAAGAGAAGGATAACTCTGGATTTCATTTATCCTTGGTTGTCATCAACGAAAGAAAATTCTGGATTCAAAATCGTGTAGAAAACAGCAGGTAACCATTTCTTTATCTTTATGAACAAGCTGATGAAATGAATAGAAAATGACAGATAATAAAGAAAACTACAGCCTGAAGGGGGATGCCATTATTTTTTTTTTTTAATTTAAGCCCAGTGGGAAAAAGCTAATTAATTATTTTAAAATGCTCTATGTATTACTGGAATAATCATAAGCATCACAAGAAAGAAGCAAAAAGATTTTAATTAAATGCGGATTTGTCAGGTAAGCACGAACAGGAAAGTATTTCCGTCCTTTTTTTAATTAAATTTCTAATTAAATCTGTTTGATAATAGATTGAAGAAATCAATACTGTCCTGGAAACAAAGCAAACATACAAATAAAAGAAATTGCTTCCTTAAATGAAGTCAAAATAAGCGCATTACCAAATCGACTTCAACAATTTGTTAAAAAAATTAACTCGATTCGGCACGGAGGGAATGTTAGCATTTGAAGATGAAATGTCAAACAGTTAAGGGTTTTCACGATACTGGCCAGGTTCACAAAGGCAAATTAGGGAGAGTGTAAATAAGGGAAGAAGATTGTGTAATACGAATCTTAAAGTGGGAAGGCCACGCCTCTTTAGAAAAAGGCTCCTGATTTCAAAGTATGTACAAGTTATCTTACGGTCACATCACGTTGTAACACCGGTACCTCTAAGATCACCGAAGTTAAGCAACTTCCAGCCTGGTTCCATGCTTGGGAATATCAGGTACTATAAGCTTGAATGTGTGCGTAGTATGGATTACAGCTACATCACGTAGAAAATCCAGTTCCCATACGATCACTGAAGTTAAGCAACGTCCAGCCTGGTCAGTAGCTTGAGAATACCAGGTGCTGTAAGCTTAGAGGCGTGAGCAGTAAGCCTTATCACATGGATAAACTGATTCCCATACGATCACCGAATTTAAGCAACATCCAAACTGGTCAGTAGCTAGATGGTTGACTGCTTGCAAATACCAGGTGCTGTAAACTTGGATGTGCAGGTGGTATGACTTACGGCCACATCACTTTGAAACACAGGTTCCCGTTCGATCACCGATGTTAAGCAACGTCACTAGTTAGATGGGTGACCGCTTGGATGTGTAGGTGGTCTAATTGATAATGAATTGGGTCAACTGATGCTATGTTTTTCAGACACGATGTCGGGCTCTGTCACTTGTCAAATCGCTTGGAACGCTAACTATGTTTTCTTTTTCTTTTTCTAGAACACGTACAGTGACGTATTCGAAATATTACATAGTTCGGGACTCCTAATGTCATTTAAGAGTGAATTTATATGAAGGTATCATAAAAAATGGAGATTTTAAAAGAAAATAACAATTGCGCGAAAAATAAATGTAAACAAACTACGGAGATCGGATGCGTACACGAAGAAAGATTAGGCCGAATAGAGGTAAAGTAATGTGAGAATAAAGATAAAATAATTTGATGCAAGCTGACGGGGACACGCACGCACACACTATAAACAAATATGGAAATAGATTTGACAGTCTTAAGGGTAACGTAGGGATAGGTAAACATTTCTCATCAACACATCTATCATCACCACCCCTCAGGCTAATGATTTTATTACCACTTGAGAAGAAATTCACTTTTGCCAACAGTCCAGAAATGAGATCAAGGCTCACTACAAATACAGAAAACGAATAATGGAAGATTAAAAGAACATAAGGAAAAGTTATTGCTTTAAAAATTGATACTTTTATTTGACTGAAGAAGCTCACGAGACCGGAAACACGTTTAGCAAAAATATGAACAATAGAATATAATATATACACTAAAACAAATCCACATTATAACCAGAAACGTTTACGGTTTCTCTTTTTTTTCCTTAAATATACATTTTTCTCTCGTTGGAACAACTAAACCCTTTTCGCTATATATATATATATATATATATATATATATATATATATATATATATATATATATAGGTACCTCCAAAAATTCACTAAAAAATGATCATAGATGATGAGAAAGTGGCCCAAGCTTAATAAAAACAAAATTTTATTGTCAAAATCTTTATGTAGGGAAGAGCAAAGGATTTTTTGATTAACAAATTGTATCGTTTGTTCCTTTTTAGAACGTTAAAAATTTTGGTTAAAAATTTTGTTTTTCTTCCGTCAGCAGGAGACGAAAGATAAGTACATCAAATTTTAGCGTTTTTTGCCGTCCAAAACCCATTAATCTAGAAATTCTTGCAAAAAATCAAATAATTGCCAGACTTTTATAAATCTTTTACAAGTTATTCACAAAGGAATTGAATTATTTTAGAAATGTTTCTTTTTTACAGAATCTTATGAAAACATTTTCTTTTTACAACTCTTACCGCCACTTATTTAATTTTATGAAATTTCGTGAAAATCTTTTTTTACGGCTACTTGTTTATATTAGTCATGATTATTCGATGAATAATTAATTTTTACAAGAATTATTTCCTTTTTTTAATTTGAATTAGAATAATATATAAAATTTTAAATCTTTTAAAATTCCGTATTAATTCATACCGGTTAGGTGATATTGTTATTAAATAAAAATTATATTTATTAATCATAAATTTAAAAGCTTACTACAATTCAATAACCCCGGACATTTTAAAAAGAATTTAGAAATTTTCCGTATATGTATAGACGTGCCAATTTTTGTAAAGACAGTTTTGCACGACCTTATCAAAAATAAGTGCATAAACTATTGCAAATTTTAAGTCAAAGTAACTAAAATTCAATAAACATTACATTACGGAGGATATTTTCCTAATTTTTTTAGATTACTGGGTAGCTAACAATTACATAAAAATGTCGCTCACGTTATATTCCTCGATTCATTTTTTCACCTACATCCACGTAGAAAAAATTCGATAAACTTCCGGTTGTCAATCTGTTAATAGACCTGTCAAGTCCTAATTAAAACAGATACTTCTGTGTTAAGAGTTTAATTAAAAAACAGACAATCTTAAGCGTCCATTTATTATATTTCATTTCCCCGGGAAAGTGATTTTTTTTCTGGTTCCTCAGATCACATTTCGAAGCATAAAAGAAAATGGTTTAAAATTTACATATTATTATTTTTAGATATATATGGTGCGATGGGTAAATTGTCGCTATTTTATATTTTTAATTTCCCGTTTCTTTTTGCTTTTGGCGACGGTACAGTATAGTAGGGTCAGTTGGCCACGGTCTGTGAGAAAAAGAATACCATAATGCAATTCACACTGACAGAAATTTGGAAACGGCATGCTGTACTGAATGGCATTTCAGAGTGTTTTGGTGTCAATCTGAGGAGAGTGCAGAGGATTCGGAAAGAGTTGGATGAGTCTAATGGGGATTACGACGGTAAGGCTGCTTGTAAAACTCACTCTGATCGTTCTGATAAGAAAAAATTACAGAATTATTCGGTGAGTGCCTCAGACTCAACACGGAAGCCTACATCAAGTGCCTTGAGGAAGTAGCGGCCTTTTAAGAGGGCAGCTGCTGTGAGACCCTATGTCTAGCAACAGGACTTTGCACAATACTACACAGGCAGATGAAACCAGTCATGCGACCACATCACTCCTAATCCAATTCCCAAGACTGAACCCCACTTGATTATTATGTGTGGGGTGCAGTTGAGTGAGAGACCAACAAAACTCCATGTAACACTAAAGATGAACTGAAAGCAAGGATTATGGAAGTGATTTTATTGAAAAAATTTACTCTTTAGATATTTTTTTGTAATTTTGGTAAATATATCTGTTAAAATGAGATTTAAGTGTTATTTTCTTTTTCGCGTAATTTAGATGACAATTTATCCATCGCACTCTCTCTCTCTCTATATATATATATTCCTTAATTTTGAAAAATTAACGCCATTTTTACTTTTGTTTATAAATACTTGTTGCAAAACTAAAATCTAAATATTTGGTCTTTATAAAGCTCATCAGAGGACAAAAACATTATCTAAGATAAGTTGTCCTTTTGTTTTTATTCATAGTCATAGACGAGTGGTGCACAAAAAGTACATATACTTATAGAGAGAGTGCGAGATAGTGAATAGGGAGGGTTAAGAGAGAAAGAGTGAGAATCATAATGCGGTGATTGAGCGAGAATGAGCGAGAGAGAAAAAGAGAAAGAGAGTTAATGAGATGCATAATCTGACGAGTTGTGGTCATTTCAACCTTTGAAATTTAAACGTAACATTATTTGGCTAACGCCGTTTCGTTTAAGCAGAAACTCCGTTCGTGTAACCTCCACTTATCTTGCCTGCCAATCTAAACCAGTGGACAGGTCAGTTAAAAGATCAGGCAATCTGCGATGTCCCTTTCTCCGTTTTGAGTGGAAAGAACTTTAAGGGGATCAAATTGGCAGAAGCAACTCTTTGAAATATGCTTTCTTTACATATGCAGTAGCCTCAAAACAAGGGAAAAATACATTTCTTTACTTCCATAAATGAATTAGCAATCCGGAATAATAAATCCGTATTAAATTCGCTGCTAGAAGACAGAATAAACTCAAATAATTGTTCTCAATTAAAGAATCCCAATCAGGAAATTTCTATCATTCAAATCTTTGCGCCACATCGTGAATACACTAGAAAAAGAACTGATATCATTACGATTAATTAATTACTTTTAATTATTGTTTAATTATGAATTATTTATTCACTATTTTACCCGTACCGTCGAAATTGACGGCAAGAAGGAATGTATTATAAGCAATATGTATTATATTGTCAGTAATTTTCGTTTAATCCAAGTACAATTTTGTAATTTAAAATAGTTCGTTGTTAACGTTAATAATTGAACAGTGTACAAGTTATAAATACCTCAGGATAGATATCCGTATTTTATCCTCATAAATATTACATATTTACAACCAAAATTATGTTTACTGTAAAATTTCCCAAAGCACAATATTTTTGTGTAAACTTTGGAAGATCTGAGTAATCCTTGAAAGACCGTAGATTCAATCTATAATTTCAGAGTCTGCTCATTTCTCGTCCTACTAAGAGTGACATATCATCAGATATATTTTTTGATTTATTTTTCTCAAGCTATTATCAAATTCCACAAGATATGCTATGAATGGTAACATACAATAATTAACGACTAATCCATTTTTAACCATGTAAACGTTTCGTAATTCTCAGAATTAAAGTAAAAACGAAATTAAAGTAAAAACGAACGAGAATAATTATTATTCACGTTCGTTTTTACTTTTTAATTCTGCTGATAATTTCGAAACGCTTTATGTATTTTTTAATTTTCTATTCTCTTGAATTTATTTCCGTATTTTTTGTGCAATTATTTTAACTTTTTATTTTTCATTCATTATTGCAGATTTTAAAAACGAAACTTAATATTTATCCTTCTTTTTTACTTTATTTTACAAAAACAAATTTCAAACAAAATATATTAAATTAGTCAAGGCAGGGCCGGCGCAAGGGTCTCCGCCCCAATCCGAAACTATGATACATGTTAATTTCAGAGTTTCCCAACCCAGTGAAATTGCATTGTTCAAAGTCGTTAATGGAAACAATATAAAGTCATTTGATATAATGCATGATAATAATAACAGTGTAATTGTATTGTTCTAAGTTAAGAATGGAAACAATATAAAGTCTTTTCATATAATGCATGGTGATAATTAGTCTAATAGTATTGTCCTATGTTATGAATGGAAACAACATAATTACACTGCATGATGATAACGACAGTGTAATTTTATTGTTTTAAGTTTTGAATGAAGACAATATAAAGTCTTGATATAATGCATGATGAAAATGACAGTGCAAGTGTATTGTTTTATTAGGTTGGTGCAAAAATAATGACGTAATAATGTCGTTTTTTGACGTTACGTCAAAAAACGACATTATTACGTCATTATTTTTGAACCAACCTAATAAGTTATGAATGGAAACAATGTAAAGTCATTGGATATAATCCATGGTGATAATGACAGTGTAATTGTATTGTTCTAAGTTATGAATGGAAAAATATAAAGTCCTTGGATATAAGGCATTATGATAATAACAGTGTAATTGTATTGTCTTAAGTTATGAATAGAAACAATGTAATGTCCATTGATATAATGCATGATCATAACGACAGTGTAATTATATTGTTCTAAGTTATGAATGTAAACAATATAAAATCTTTGGATATAATACATGTTAATAATGACAGTGTAATTGTATTGTTCTAAGTTATGGATGGAAACAATATATATTCCTCGAATATAATGCATGATTTTAATGACAATAAATTTATTGTTCTAAGTTATGAATGAAAACAATATAATGTCCTTGGATATAATGCATGATGATAATGACAGCGTAATTTTATTATTCTAATTTATGAATGAAAACAATATGATGTCCCATGTTATAATGTATGACCATAATGACAATGTAACTTCATAATTCTAAATTATTAATAGAAACATTATAATGTCCTTTAATAATATGCATGATGATAATGATTGTGTAATTTAATCGTTCTATCTTATGAATATAACGATATAATGTCCTTGGGTATGTTGCTTGATGATAATATCTGTAATTATATTGTTCTAAATTAGGAATGTTTTGCAACCTTGGGAAGGTTACTGAATTGAATAATCACTCGAAGTTTGGTAACGTAAGATAATAATTAGGACACGAAAAACACATAAAATTCGCCAGTGGAACGTAGACGAATTATTCATCTGCTAGAAGTGAGTCAAGTGAATTCCACAATGAATATCCAACTGAAGACCAACATACAGTATTTACTGCTGTATTATATGAATGAGGACATACTCATTTTCATCCGTAGGTATGCTACAATAGAATGTCCTTGGATACAAATATTTTACATAGTTTGCATCCAATTTTTGAAATAGAAATTCGTGATTATCAGTTATTTAACTTCTGTGATGCAAGTGATGAACAAGGTGAAAGATTTCATCAGATTATTAATGGTATAGCAGAACGATATTGATGATAAGCTCACAGTTTTCATATTTTTGGTCCATAGTATTCCCAGCATACTCCAGTAGAAACAAATTTCTTTTGCTTCTTGTCTCTTCTTCATTTCAGAGGAGATTGTCACATATTCACCTCCAGAGCAGAGAACCAATATTGCATAACTCTCCAGTACTCGAAAATTTCTTAATACTTTGCTTATATTTTGGAAGGCATATTTCACTGTTGCAAAGCTCCTTCGGAATTAACTGTCACATATTCTGACCTCTGTTGAAACACTTCCCAAATAATTATTTTAATTGCTTCATTTTTGGTCCGTCCAATTCGTTGTAGTGTTTGTTTTGTTGGTAACTTCGTAGAATTGATGGTTAGGTCTCTCTTCTCGCTTTCTTTTGATACCTTCTGTAGGAGTTCTTGTATTCTCCTTTCCATCTCTGCTATCATCTTATATTTTTAAGATTATGGCCATCAATACTGAACCTTCTGATTCTCTAAAATTGTCAATTTAATTTTGTTATAGTTAGCATGTTTCATCCTTAACTTTTGGGTCTAAACTGTAGAAATACAGCAGGAATGCCCTCCTCCACTTTTCCCAAGAAGTAATGGCAATTCACAGAGAATAAAGAAACGGAATCTGTGGAGAGCCATATTCATCTACATCTTGATGTGATATTGCATTTGAATTGTCAGTTGTTTTCTGATATAGCAGAAAGTTGCAGTTCAAAACTAAGGATTTAGACAATAAATAATAATATACAAATGCCTGGAGCACCAATTACAAAGTGCATCAACAAATGGCAAGGTATACGATACACTTTGGGCAAGGACAATTGAATCAACCTCAATAATCTCAAAAGTGAAAACAAAAAGGACATTTAAATGTCAGGTGTTTCAAGATCAATTTGTAAAGTAAGCTCCGCCTGACACCTGAAATTGAACTTGACATTTCAACTAGGGATAAAAGTGTTATTGCCAAGAGCCAAAGTCAGAATCAGCCTGTTAGTCTCCTTTCAATGGTACCTTTTAATTCCACTGAAACTAAGTAATGACTAGCAGTATGTGTGAATAATTTCAGTTTTTCTATTTGAATTATCTCATGAATCATAATTATTAATTGAATGATTGAATAAGCTCGAAACAAGTTCTAAAACTGCAAAATACTCATGTAAATTCCCCTATAGTATCATTAAATATTTGAACTTCACAATCTTAGAAAAATATTGCAACAACAAACATAAGTATCAATGCAGCTCATTATTTAAAGAAGTAAGAGGGTACAAATGAAAGATTCAAAATTGCCATGTGTACAAATTTTAAGGTAGTAGACATTGAACATTATTGTCTCCCTTACGTCTTTGTCTTTCTTTCTATTATCTTAAAATCTTCATCATTCCTCTCGTCTACAGCCTGCACAAAGACCTCTGATCAGGAAACTGGGGCTTTTGATGAGTGTGGAGCCACTTAATTGCTGTCGTTCCAAGTTCCACATTGACCCAGGGTGGTAGCACTGGTTAGTGTTCCAGCTATGGGCAAATCATGGATCCCTCAAACAACATTCAACACTACATTTTTATAATAAAATGACCAGCAATAGATATTTTATAAAAAAATTATCAACACATTTTCGTAGTGAAATTACCAGGAATACATTTCATGATATAAAAACTATCTTTAAGAAACATACCGTTTACGCTGCCAGTATAAAATTACGTACAATAAATTTATATTTCGGTATTAAATAACTCATAGAGGTTGTTATGCCGCTAAAAACTCATAGAGGTTGTTATGCCGCTAAAAAAATATCAACAGGACTTCTTGTTATCTTTTTCTCACTATTATGGATGCTATCTTTTCACATTATTATGGATGATATCTTTTTCTCATTATTATGGCTGCTATCTTTTTTCTCGTTATTATGGATACTATCTTTTCCTCATTATTATGGATGCTATCTTTTCTTACTAAAACCAAACGGCTTATATCTTTTTCTTCTGTTTGGCCTAGAACTCTTATATATCGAGATTTTCAAGACATTCCAATAAAGAGTATGCAATGTTATCAGTCCTTACCTGGCATCTCGGTTTCAGTCACTTTCCCACTGTCGTAACATAGTTTCCCTCCGTCTTTTATACAAATATTTCATGGCTATTGTTCCAATGAACTCTCCTCCTTGGCACCTCAACTGCATGAATTTAAGCTAGATTGGCAACTAGTTCTCCTCGTTTACTGTTGAAATAACTAGATATAACCGTAAGTTCTATTTTAATAGTTTCTTCCCTCTTACTTCTCGCCTTTGACACTCGCTTCCATTTTCTTGCTTCCTTGCCACTGACCAAATTTATATGCAACGTCAGTCGCCATCTTCTGTGTCGTGAAGCCTGTTCTGTTACTGACCCTTTTCCTCGCCATGTTCTTCTCATTTTCTTTCAATTTTTCGTCCTGGCTAAGACGGTAAATTACATCCGAGACCTGAGTATGACGATAAAGTATGTCCAACAGCAAGGAACTTGATCAGGAGGTCTTGAGAAGCATGGAACCACTTCTTAATTGCTGGTGTTCCTAAGTCCACCCTGACCCGGGGTAGTAGAACCTGTTAAGGTCTCAGGTATGGGCAAATAGATACCCCCCCCAAAAAAAAAGCTGCATCAAAACACTGTGAAAGTGTAAAAATAGGTTTTAATACCAAGAATACTTTTTGTAAAAAATTATTACCACCAAAAATTTTTGAAGGAAGACATTTTTACCAACAATAAGTTTTTGAAAAAATACTATTAGTAATATATTTTTCAAAAAAATATATTACAATATACCTGCAATAAAAATTTTGTCGCCATTAAATAAACCATAGAGGTTGATATACCGTAAACCCCCCCCCAAAAAAAACAAAAAAAACTTTCAATTTCAGTACCCCCACTTTGCGTCTGAGCGGCATTAGCGCTTTATTTGTGGTGAGATGATTAGAAAAGTAAGAATTTATAAAATCGTGTCACATAGAAATTCAAAATGGAAACAAAATCAGCAGCAGAGTCTTTGTTTGGCGTCGTAACTACTTGTTCTGCGATCAGAAAGTTAGCCACATGACGACTGTCAATATCTTTCGAGTGCCGATTGCATGTTAATAAACTTGTCATTTGACGTCTAGTAAACTACTCAGGCGTGAAGCTTACTCAAAGCCATGGCAATTCTTAGAACGGAAGATCGCCCTAAGAATCACAGACATCGTCGAATGCAAGGTCAACGACTGAATTGGCACCGGAAATTGGAGCTTTTGAAACTGTTTCCATTCTTTCATCTTAGCTTCTTTTGCTTAAGGCGCACAATACAGAAACACTTTGATAGTTTAAGAGGCAAATTTGCCTGTTTAATTAATTGATGAAAACGCCGAACAGCCAGTTAAAACAAGTGAGGCCAGGTGGCAGCTGTGAAAAAGAAAAAAAATAATTACCTTTATATGTTATAGTGCGGTATAAGCAGAAAACCAGTTACATGTCAAAAGTAAATAGACACTAACCAATTTGGAAACAAAAAATAATTACCAAACCAGGGAAAATTATTTATTTAATGAATGCAACCATTAATACATAGTCGATGTTTTGCCCTGTCGGGTTTCAGAATACACCGACTGCACCTCTGCAGTGGAGTGATACCTCCACCCCACAATGAGGCGTCCTGGGTATGACAATAAACTACATCCACATCCTGGGGATGATGATAAACTACATCGCGTCTTGGGTAAGACGATAAAGTATGTCCAACAGCAAGGCTTCTGATCAGGAGGTTTTGAGGAGCATGGAACCACCTCTTAATTGCTGGTGTTCCTAGATCCAACCTGACCCAGGGTGGTAGTACCTGTTAGGGTCCCAGCTATGGGCAAATAGCTAACCCTAAAACTAGGGTCAAAACACTATGAAAGTGTAAAAATAGGTTTTAATACCACTAATACATTTTTTGAAAAATTATTGCCAGCAATACATTTTGGGAAAAAAATTACCAGCAATACATTTTTGAAAAGCAAAATATTATCAGCAATACATTTTTGAAAAGCAAAATATTATCAGCAATACTTTTTTTAAGAAAAAATATTGCACATAAATACTTATCTTAATGAATAACATATAGTTTTGTATGACTTGTACCCCTGAAGATGATCGTGGAAAAAGATAGAAAGTACGTGGGAAATGAAAATAAAAGAAATTTAAACCACTATAGCACATTTCTCTCATCCTTTAACACCAATACACGGAAGTTTATTCGTGAGTATGAACGGATTTTGTTAAAATTTAGCAGACTTAATGTCTGTATTTTATTCAATCATATATATATATATATATATATATATATATATATATATATATATATATATATAATATTATAAATTAATTGACTTAAAATATGTTTTTTCGCTACACAATTCTAACCATGTTTCAAAAATGGAAGATAAAAGCCCCGAATTTAATTCTGTAATTAAATTAAAGACATTAGTTCCATTTCATCCTCAAGCAAATTTTGGAGTAACTTTAAAAATTACTGGGTTTTAAATACACAGCTAAAACAAAATTCATGTTTCCAAGGTTGCAGATAAATCTATTTTGCTAGACTAGGGGTGTCTGGGTGTTCAATATGTCTATATTTTAATGTATCAGTTATTGTTACGTTTTGGTAGTGGGTAGGGATGTATTTTTCAATGAAATCTAACATCCTTTAAAAGCGTGTCGTCTGGATTTTTTTTTTTTTTTTTTATAGATTTTATTGTTAACGGCTAAAATTTTTACGGCATTTTTTTCCTTCGTATATTTAAAGATTTTTGGGAGGTGTCTACGTCAGAATACTTTTTATTTAACTACGATTTGAAATATTTTTACTTTTAATTATTAATATACTATATTTCTTTCAAGAACAATTAAATGTAATTAGAATCCCTTACAGTTTGTAGAATTATTATCACATCAAGTATATTACGATTTTAAAAAATTTTATATTTGAATATTATTTAAGTAAAATTTCCATTTCTCTGATTTAGTAAACTCTATTTATTTATTTAATTACAATTTAAAAGAAGTTTAGGTTAGAATTCATTTTAATGAACTACAATTTTAATTACAACTTTAAAATATTTTCATTATCAGTTTTTATAGACTATAATTTCATTTAATAGAAGTAAATGTATTAGAATTAGAATTACTTACAGTAAGTAAAATTATTTTACATTTATATTACGATTTTAAAAAAAATTTTTATATTTAAAAATTATTTAAGTAATTTTTTTTTTCTTACGGCAAAATAGCTAATTCATTTCTCTGATTTAGTAAACTTTAGTTATTTATTTAATTACAATTTAAAAGAAGTTTAGGTTAGAATTCATTTTAATTAACTACAATTTTAATTTCAACTTTAAAATATTTTCATTGTTAGTTTTTATAGACTATATTTCATTTAATTGAAGTAAATGTATTAGAATTACTTACAGTAAGTAAATTTATTTTTCTACATCAAGTATAAGTATATTACGATTTTTAAAAATTTTATATTTAAATATTTTTTAAGTATTCTTTAAGTAAAATTTTATATATATATATATATATATATATATATATATATATATATATATATATATATATATAAACTTTGTACATACAGGTGAAACTATATATTACTCAGGACATGGGTCATTCAATGGCCCACATCCTCTAGCTTTTCGTCATAATTTCATTTTTCGGTAGGTGTTTTATTGGATTCATTTGAGTGTCGGTATTTCTTTTTGAGAGGTGTTTAGGTTAGAATACGTTTTATTTAACTACAATTTTAAAAGATGTTTAGGTTAGAATTCGTATTAACTACAATTTTAAATACAACTTTAAAATATTTTCACAGTTATTTTAATAGACTATTTTTTTTAGGAAAAAACAAGTAAATATAATAGAATTACTTACAGTATATAAAATTAATTTTTCATGTTAAATATAAGTATGTATATTACCTGATCCTATTTTATAAATTTATTTTTAAATATTTACATATATATATATATATAGTATTTATATCCCACCCGCACACACATAATAATCTAACTTCCTCTCTTGACGTGTCACAATTCAAATATAAGTATTTTTTGCAATATGTGTAACAAGGTAATCAGATCAGTGAAACTAGTACAGAATTCTGTCTTCAGTTTAATAACCACAAGAAGACTATAAAATATAACAATATCAATTTCCCTCTAGCTAAATATCTTAAGATCCTAGTTGAAAAATATTTTTTAATTCAAACTCAAGCACATGCACACAAATCAGGCACGCCTTAAGACACAATAACAATCTGTAAAATGTAAAAATAAAAATAAAAATAAAAATCTCATAGTTACCAGATAACTGAAGTCTGTGCCACCTAATGAAGAAAATATACTAAAGAAAAAGGAGTGAAAATAAAACCGACCAACGAACTCTCATCGAGCTAGGTTAAAGTTATATAGAAAAATACTGTATCTTCTCAATTTTTAACTGTTTTGTACTCCTCTCCAATAATTGTTAAAAAATTATACGACTAATATCGGTCCACTTATATGACAACGAATGATGGACAATCTACTTACAGATGTAGAGACTCGAAGTAACAGAAATATGGTTCTACATAAGGATGCTGGGAATACCATGGACCGAACATGCGAACAGCGACAAAGTTTCAAAGAAAATGTAAACAAAAAAAGATACTTATATTTAACATAAAAAAGAAACAGTTAAAATTTCTAGGCCACGTAATGAGGAAAGAGTGCTTGGAAAATTTGATACTCACAGGAAAGATTGAAGGCAAGAGTGACTGAGAAAAACAACGCATAACCTTCCGACTGAGCTTGAGTAACTGGATTACAGAGTATGATTCAGGGGAGATAACAAAAAGTCAAAATATATTAAGAGCTTCAAGAGAGCAAAGGACAAGAAGTTGTGGAGAAACATAATCGCTAAGGTCCTGAAGGGAAGGGACGCGGCATATAGAAAAATAATGAAGAATCTACACATGTAAAGTACAAGAGTTCGATTTAAGTCAATACTTAATTGAGAAAAAAACACAAGCGTGACCGAAAATTCAATGGTTTAATATTTTATCATGCTTCTATAATCTCTATTGGCTTAATGACATTGTTATTATTTCTTTTTGAATTTTTTTCATAGTTTTAATATACTGAAATTCTGTAAGAAGCCTACATGCATTCACTTCCTCTATTATATATATATATGTATATATATATATATATATATATATATATATATATATATATATGTGTGTGTGTGTGTGTGTGTGTGTATGTATACACACACACATATATTAATACAAATAAAATTTGACTCACACACACACACATATATATATATATATATATATATATATATATATTAAATTAATTCAAATAAAATTTGGTATACACACACACACACACACACACATATATATATATATATATATATATATATAATTATACAAATAAAATTTGACACGCGCACACACATATATATAGAATTAATAAAAATTAAATTTGACACATAAACACACATAGAATTAATACAAATAAAACTTGACACGTGCACGCACACGTGCATATATAGAGAGAATAAATTCAAATGAAATTTGACACACAGACACACACACACGCGCGCGCGCACGCACACACGCGCACACACACACATATATATATAAATATATATACGTATATAGACACACTGAAGAGCTGTGATACAGTGAAACAGTCTGTAGATGACGATATACATACATACATACATATATATATATATATATATATATATATATATATATATATTGTGTGTATATATATATATATATATATATATATATATATATATATTGTGTGTATATATATATATATATATATATATATATATATATATATATATATATAGAGAGAGAGAGAGAGAGAGAGAGAGAGAGAGAATTAATGCAAATAAAATTTGCCACTTAGCTAGTTGACGTTATATTTGGCACACCGACTCTAGAGTTTCGTAGACGAACTATGTAGTAAGTGTTCTAACAATTCATTAGGTGGCTTCAGCAATTGACTGCAGATTTTCTCATTTTCGTTACTTTTATTAAAAAGCTAAAAAATAATTTTGCGCCAGTTATTGGTGTGAGGTTGCTTATTTTTATCCTTGTATGTGCGTATGTGTGTGGCTGTCTGTGTATGTATGTGCGCGTGTGTATGTGTCGAATGTCATGGTTATTTCTGTTTTCATAATTTTCTTGTCTCCTTATGATCTCCCCCTGTTCTTCTTCCTTTATTCTCTCTTACGGCTCTCTGTTTCAAAGATAATGTAACAATGTCATTTCCCGTATCACAGATAGGACTTGTGTATATATATATATATATATCATCATCATCATCATCATCCTTTAATGTGCGATATATATATCGCACATTGAATAATAATGCTAAGAAAATAGTGCTCGATGCAATATAACAGATCTATAAACTATACAGGATGCAATGGGTAAATTGTCGCCATTTTATATTTTAATTTCACGCATGCGCGTTGTTTGTTTTTAATTTTGTCGACTGCACTGTACAGAAGGATCAGCTGGGCACCGTCTTTGAGAAAAAGAGCACCATGACGCAATACACTCCACAAGAAATATGGAATCGCATTGATGTCCTGCTTAGCATTCGCGGCGGGAGCTACAATACGAACATTTCAGAGTGTTTGGGTGTCAATCTGAGGACAGTATAGAGGATTCGGAAAGAGTCGGATGAGTCCAATGGTGATTACGAAATTAAGGCACGTCGCAAAACTCACTCTGAAGAGGTAGTGCTGCCCTGGGTCGAGAGGGTGACTGCTGGATGACCCTATGTCTGGCAACAGGACTCTGCATCATATTGCACAAGCAGGAAAACCCAGGCATGGCTGTCAGGCAATATCTATGACCACATCACCCCTTACATATGGCCTCGTAACTCACCAGATAGCAACCCCCTTGATTATTTATTGCGTGTGAGGCGCAGTTGAGCGAGAGACCTACTAAACTGCTTGCAACACCAGAGATGAACTGAATGCAAGGATTATGGCAGCAGTCACCAACAAGGAGACCGTCCAGAAGAAATGCAGGAGATTCCGAAGTCGTCTGGGGACCTTGATTGAAGCCAATGACGACTTTATAGAATAAGTTTACTTTTAAGTATTTCAAGATATTTTTGTGTAATGTTGGTAAATATATCTGTTAAAATGAGATGTCAGTGTTATTTTCATTTTTTGCAATTTATCCAGCGCACACTGTATATTAACAAATAACATATTTCTTCATATCTTTCCTCTAAAATTGTTCTTGATATATAAAAATTTATAGATCTTTATTCGATATATATATATATATATATATATATATATATATATATATATATATGTATATTATAGTAAAAAGAAGATATATCATCCAGTGTTCTTATTGATATTTTTATTTTTACAAAACAGTGTTCAATGTAGGTTTACAGAGCATAAACATTATAAATTAAGCGATTTAAAAATATGGTCCCTTCGCTACACAGTAATTACCATGTTTGAAAAACCGAAACTAAAATCTTCAAATTTAATTATATAATTAAATTAAAAGCATTAGTTCTGTTTCATATATATATATATATATATATATATGAAACATAACTATATATATATATACATATATATATATATATATATATATATATATATATATATATATATATATATATATATGGAGGTGTGTGTGTATGTGTATATGTGTATGTGTATATGTATATATGTAGGTGTATTTATTTGTATATCATATGCGCGGTAATTATTAGAAAGCGCTTAGTATCAGAGATATTGAATCAGATATGTGTATATGTGTATATGTGTGTGTGTATGTATATGTATGTGTGTATTTGTGTGAATATGTGGATATATGTGTATGTGTACATGGTATATGTATGTGTGTATGTAGGTACACGGCGATGTGTATGTATATACGTGTATAAGTTATTGTGTATGTGTGTATTTGCATGCGTTTTGAACATAAAAATATAGGTCCTTGCTAGATTAGATAATCGTCATATTTATTCTTTATATGTTTATATTTGATTTGTAACCTGTAGTCGATATTATTTTTGTCAAATTTTCTCAATTAAACAGCGTCCCTTTCAATTTTAATTTTACTCGCCCCATCTTTCTTCCCCACCACTTCTTTCCTTACCTCTCCCTCCTTCTTTAAGATTTGATCGGCCATGGTATGTGTATGTCACCACGAAATGTAACTTTATTGTATTAGACATCCAAAAACAATCATTTTTCCTCCTTCCACTCACACCTAGTTTTATAAAAAAAAACCTCTCTGTAAAATTCGATCCTATATTACCCCTCTCTTATGAACTAACATTCGTCCCACACTCTCATACTTACACTCTCTCTAAATTCTATTTTTATTTCCGGAGTAGGTTTTTTTCTTTTTGAATTTGTAGGTCTGATGAATTGGATCGTATTTACGATTCCAATGGAATAAATTATGACCATGGAATATTAGTGTTTAAGCCTTTTTATTATATCCTTACTCTGTCCCGGACATTGAGTTCTACCTGGATTCTACCCTCTCGGAATTTTTTATTCAAAAAATATACATGTATGTATATGCACCTGTGGATTTTGCATATATATGTATATTTACCACTAATATTATCAATCTATCTATCTATCTATCTATCTATCTATCTATCTATATATATATATATATATATATATATATATATATATATATATATATATAGGAAATCAAGATAGGACATTTAACGTAGACTTGTTTAACAGGTATAATATTGGAGGAATCGAGACTTTTCTCATACAGTCTCAGTTACGGTGGATTGGTCATGTCTTGAGAATGTCTGATGACAGGATACCCAAGATCCTAATATACAGCCAGTTAGATTAGGGATACAGGAATGTAGGACGCCCATGGCTGAGATGCAAAGACAAGCTGAAAAGCAACTTCTCAGCAGTCAATATACTACATAACACCCTTGAGCGCTTAGCTTTAGAGCGGGTAGAATGGAGATCAACGTGTTTTAGTGAACTCAGCAACTTTCAATCTGCTTGTCTGAATCATCTTCAAGAAGCGAGAGCAAGATCTAAAAGGTCAGCCAATCTAACAGTGATCTCATCTCACAATCCTCACACTTGCTCCATATGTGGCCTCCTTTGTAAATCACTAGCGGGTCTTAAATGCCACTTAAGATTAACGCATATACTTTTATAACTGAATCAATAAGTAGTCAGATCCTCATACGTCGAAAGCCACGGGAGAGTTCATTATTATATATATAAAAAATAAGAGATTAGAACAAAAACATGTTGACATCGCTACACAATAGCTTTCGTATTTCGGTGCTATGTTGTACTTCTTCAAGCGATGTTAAGTTTATTTACTATCGCCTGAAGAGACGCAAAGTGCCGAAACACGAAAGCTATTGTGTAGCCATTTCAACTTGTTTTTGTTCTAATCTCGTATAATATATATATATATATATATATATATATATATATATATATATATATATATATATAAACCGTTAATTAACTGAAATGCAATTACAATTAAATACAAGTTACTCTTGATTTTTTTAAGACAGAACTTCACACAGTGAAATATTACGTTTTGCGGAATTTATTTAAACGTGATATGCGTAGATAAATGTTTGATGGTGATCAAGCAAAAGAAAACGATGGGCTATTGAAAAGTTCCGCGAATTATGCCGTGAATATGACTTACTGACAGGATCCAAGAACATGGCGTTTTAGTTTGCCTGTCGCGGGTACGTTGTCATTCAAAAGGTCATCAACGTTAGCCGCTAATGTCCGCACTACATTCGGTTCGCGCGCCTTTTTCGAAATTTTAAAAATATCTGAGGAAATATGCAGTTTTCTTTCCTTAATTTTATACAAATGCCAATTTTGAATTGATGAAAAAATCGTCTGAGTTTTTACAAAACAGCGAATTGGATAATAAAAGTGAAGAAATTAAACAAAGATTTTCTACTGAAAAAGGGCCATCTCATGAAATATTTTTATTAAATGAAATATTACGGATCATTATTAATTATCTATGAGTATTTCTTCCATCTTAATTTCAGTTACTACTCAGACCATCATTTTATGGCTCATAGTAAAGAAAAATTAATATTCTCTAGAATATTATTATTAGATTGTCAGCCATTATTAATTTTTTAAGTATATTTCTTCCATCTTAATTTTAGTCGCTTTTACTCGCAACTACTCATAGTGCTATTCTACGCTCGTTATTGAAGAACGCTTGTATTTCTTTCATTTAAATTCTATTTGCTTATCAAATTAATTGAACATTCTGTCAATGACCATTCATAAACAAGTGGTATTATTATCTGAAATTTTTATTAGAAGAGACATGGTCAAACATTATTAATTCATTTTTTACTCGTTTTTTTCATCTTAAGTTTACTTGCTTTACATAGCAGTAGCCCTCACTACTTAGATAAATCATTATGAACCATAATATTAAACTGGGCTCGTGTGTCTTTTATTTTAATTTATATGCTTTTCATTGCATCTGCTGATATTATCATTATACGACCTTTAGTAAATTGTATATTACGGAAACAAACATCAATAGCCGTTAAATGACAATCATAACAACTTCAATGAACAGCAAGTGGGAAAAATGAAAGAATATCAACTAAATTTGCTTGTATAGGACTTTCTAAACTTTCTTTTATTCAGCAGATTAATTGCAGGAAATATTTTTCACGCTTTAATACTTCACGAAAACGTTCATACTATTATCTCGTTTTACAAAAAGTCTTTCAGGCAAACAGCCTTCCATTTCTACAGCATCGTGCACTTCAATCAAAGAATATTTTTGTCTTCTTTCATATTTCTCCAGGTGAAGCCAGCATTTTCATCCGCCTTTGCTGAATATTCACAAATCGATCGATTTCGGTTTGTTTTTTTTTTTGTTTTTTTTTCAAATATTAACCATCTGGATACTAATTAACCTTGAGCAAGTCTCTCAAGGTATTTTCATTCGTAAACCATACTAAAGGTAAGCTTCGTTACCCTTCCACTCCGACAACACCGCCTCAAGCAGACATCAGGCTAACTACGACATTTACAAAGAAAAGGTTTAATGACATCGTCAACATTGTAGTCAACGACCTCTTCTTTATTTAATTAAATTGCCTGGACTGCTTGTTTTTGTTTCTGCCTCCAAGACGTTTTGGTGTTTTGTATGGTTTCTTTCCTCATTGTCAAACATCTATATATTTTGCCGTTATTAATATAGCGTCAGTATTGCTATAACTGTCCAGTTTTACGTAAAAGTATTCGACTTCTGTTTCTAATATTTTCTGATTAATGTTTTGAACATATATGGATTCATTTAAACAGGAAAAAAAAACAAATGAATAAAGGAAAAACCACGTAGAAGTCGTCTACTTTTGCTTAGAATTGTATATTTGTTTTCAATATATACGTCTTGACCTTAAATCTAATCCTGAAACCCTACCAAAAAGTGCTGTTTCTTTCCTTTGTCCCTCCAGTCGCTCTCATCCTGCTATTTGCTTTACCGTCTCTCTTTTTTTTTTAAATTTCAGTTCTTTCATATTATGTTCGAATATAGCTTGGAGTCGCCATTTTATTCCGATTATCATTTACTTCTCTTCCATTTTACCTGAATATGTTTATAAAAAAAAGAACAAAGAACAGATCTAATTTTAACTATTCAAATTTTAATTATTTTTATTATTTAATTATATCTTCAAATACCCGAACAAACGATCGTCCTAAATTTAATTATTGCTTTATTTTATTTTGCTTCAAAACTTTCATGCTCGAAAAAATAACCTTATGTCAAAAAGGCAGATTTTCCCTTGACACCGCAGTTATTTTAACTACCTTCACTCTAAGACAATTTTTTTTTATTATTTTTAAAAGCGATGACTAAAAATCAACGTATAATGAATGTGAATTTATACATTTTTTGTTGTTCAGAATTTATAGCCAAAATATTAAACACTATTTATTTATTAGATTGTTTATTTGAAGGAATAATTCTATATTTATAACATTCTAAATAGTAATACAATTAATAAATTCTATATAATAATTCTATATTCATAACATTCTAAAAACTAATACAATTAAAACTAATGTAATTCATAATTTATCATTTACCAATTTATAAAGAAACATATAAAAATATTAATAAATTTATAAGCATTTGCTAAGTTATTAACAGATAAGGAAATGATTATTATTTACCATTTTATAAAGTTCGAATCGATTGGGAATTAGCAGATGTTTTGACAACTATTCCAATAAAAAAATATATTAAGTAGTGTAAAGAAATAATTTAATAAATAGTGTTTATTATTTTTGTTGTCAGTTTTCATGAAGAAAGAAAATGTATAAATTTCCTTTCATATGTTTAGGTTTTATTAAAATTGCATACATCGTTTTTAAAAGAATAAAAATTCCCGGGGAGCAAATGCAGTTAAAATAATAGCGGTGTCAAAAGAAAATCTGTTTTTGACATATCGTTTATTTTTTGTTTTTTACGAGCATGAAGGTTAACGATTCCCCCAAAGTTAACCTCAAATAATTCTGCTTTAACCTGACTTATTTAATCGAACGTATAAATTTTTTACAATCCCATTTCGCTCTATTCTTCATCACCACCGCCACAAACACGATCTCCAAAATTGTCAGTCCTATGACCGTGTGTGATCGGAGGGTCCCTGCGCAGCTTGGCACCTGACTTGCCTCTTCCACATGTCTAAGCAGGTATTCATTCATACGTAGCGCATCTTGGGAAAATAGACCTGGTGGCGCGCATGCCTCACCATTCATCCGGGAAACCTTCCGCCCAGTGATGCTGGGTCATCACATACCTGGATAGACTAGTAATATTTCATTATATTTTATATCCAAAAATCCCTGATCTCAACAACTATCCTAAGAAGACTTTTTTATTCTCAGTCAATTTTTAGCATTGGTCACCTTAAAATGAAATTTTTCGATACTTTTGCAATAGGTATGTAATTTATAAAAAACAGTCCTGTAAACCGGTTCCCGTACAATCACCGAAGTTAAGCAACCTAGATGGGTAACAGATTTGGAATATCAGCTGCTATTGGTGTAATGAACGACGGCTCAGAATTGTCAATTGGAGAGCCAAGTTCTAATTCCAGTTGGGTTCGTTATATTCACTTACGGGCAAATAACCTTAAGAAAGTTATGAATATTCGTCTTCTCCTCAAGCTACGGCTTAATTAGCAAAATGTATCACTAAACTATTATCATCTCAAAAATGAAATTCTTACATTCTAAACATTCTTCCTGGTTTTAAATAACCTGAAAAGGATTGATAAGCAGTAGAAAATGAATCAACAAAGCAAGTCTTGTAAATAACTCGAAATATCTTATTTTATGGGCCGTTTCACTTCAGGGCGTGAACAATGGTGTCTCTCCACAATTTCTTTTTTTAGTTCTTAATATCACCGCAAATAAGATTTGTTAAAAGATATACTTTAAAATTTCATTCATTCTACAGAATACATTTATAGTGATAAAGAAAATACTAATAGCATAGAAATTCTAAGGACATTATTTTCTTATGGGTATTCCTTAGAAGTAATTTCAACAGGCTTCCTGCCATATCACGTTGAAACACCGGTTCTCGTCTGATCACCAAAGTTAAGCAATGATGAACCTGGTCATTACCTAGATGGGTGACCACTCGGGAATACCAAGTATTGTAAGCTCGGATGTGTGTGTGTGTGGTGCAATGGATAACCGCTCAGAATGAAAAAGTCGGAGAGCCGAGTTTGAATTCCAGTCGAGTTCGTCACATTCACTTACATTCTAATACCCTTAAGGAAAGTATGAATCCACCACTTCCCCTCCCATCTATGTGTTAAATATTAAGCCTTGTGTCAGAGAATCATTATTATCTCCAAAAAAGTCTTATAATTCAAAAATAGTATTCGGATGTAAATAACCATACAAAGATCGATATGCTGTAAAACATAAGTTAATAATTTTAATATAGAATTGATTTTAATATAGATTTAACATAGAATTGTTGGAAATGAGTTTCCAATGGAAATTAATATAAATTATTTTATTGTACAAATTGAATGGAAATAAATTGATGTTTATTAGAAATTATTTCCTCTAGAAATTTATGAAAATATTTTCAGATGGAAATTAATGGAAAAATTATTTCAAAATTATTTACAATAGCTATTATTTTTATACGAGAATTACACGGAAATTATTATAGAGTAATAATAAAATGGAAATGCCATCAGAATACACAGAAATTTATGTTATCACGGCAATTCTCACTTTTTAAAACTCCAGGAAATAATTTCCCGATCGACTTCCATTAGAAAGCATTTTATTGTACGAATTCATTCAAAAGTATAGAAATTACTTAAGAAAAATATTAGCATTTGAATATTTGGAAATTAATTTCATCTGGCAATTTATTTATAATTATGTTCTTATAAATATCCATTGTAAATTATTTTCAAATGGAAATAACTAGAAGACTACTTTAAGACTACTTTGGAAATTATTTTCTTATAGAATTTTTTTTTCTTTTCTTTGTTATATCAGTCCAGCAAGCGAAAATATTTCTTCTAAAGAAACCTACTTAACTATTTTTCTTATCGGAATAATTTTTAAATATTTTTCTGAAGTAATCCACTGTCACCACGGGACACTTTGAGAAATTTTTCATATAAAATTCTCTCAGGAACTATTTTAATAGAGTTAACTCTTGTAATGTTTTTCCTATAGTAATCCATTAGAAAATATTTTATTATAATAATATAATTGTTTTATATAGGAATAATTTGGAAATTAATACAGGAATAACAATCTATTGAAACCCTGAGAAATCTATTTTAGTGTGGCAATCCATTGGAAATTAGAGTACTATTGGAAACACACGGAAATTATTTTATTATAGGAACCCATTGGACATTATTTTCCTATGGGAATCTATTTGAATACCTAGGGAATTATTTACACTATTTACATCGTTCGGACTGTTGTCATCTTTATGACCATATTCACGACGTTTCGGCTATTGTACACTCTGGCCTTCTTCAGATGATACACGTTTGAATTTCGAATAAACCCTTTATTTATTCCGCGTGGGCATTAACTGCTAACAAGACTATTACGTACATAATATTAGAACATTGTTTGAAATAAGAAATGATTACCTATGGTTTTAATAGAGGAATTGGAAAGAGTGCAAAACATTTCGGTTGATATATATCGAGGCTAAGTAAGGATTTTACTATAATAAATGCGATGAATAGTAAGGGGAAGAAAGGGTTTTCCATGAGAGAAATTAATTCAGGCGTAAGTGCTGTCGTATGAATGATATAGAAGCGGTTGACAAACATTGCAAATGGATGCCACAGGGTGGATTAATATTTAGGGAATATGATCATTACTACAGAGTATAATCGTCACTAGATGCTCTATAGTTGTGGCCATTTGACAAGCTAAGCTTAGAAAATAACAATGTCCTAATATAAATTTTAAAATCACTTTCTTTAGAATCATTATCATTCTGATGAAATAAATCCTTCCAATATTAAACCTTATTACACGTTAATTACACACACACACACACACACACACACACACTTAGAAAGCGCGAATTTGGAAACAGTGACTACTACTGCTGATAATGCAAAGCTCTTCTATGAATTGAATCCTCTCGCTCACTGGCGTGTTTATTTAAAGAATAAATACGCAAAAATTCACCTTCCTCTCTACCTGATAGCTCAGAGGGGTAAAATCTACAACTGATGCCAAGTCAGTCGGGTTTCGATCCCGGCTTGAGGTAATCAGATGTCTAGCTACACTGATGTGCTGTGATACAGCGAAACAGTCTGTCTGTGGATGACAATATATATATATATATATATATATATATATATATATACACATATATATATATATATATACAGAGAGAGAGAGAGAGAGAGAGAGAAATTAGTGAGTTGCTGATCGGCATAAGTAAAAGTAGCGCTTCAAGTACTGCTTGCAGCTTTATATGGGTTGCGATGGATAAATTGCCGTTTATATTGCGCAAAAATGAAGATAAGACTGAAATTTCAATTTAACGGCTATATTAGCCAAAATTGCACAAAAATATCTTTAAATAATAAATAGTAAATGGTGCTCTTTTTCTCATGGACGACACCCAACTAACCCTATTATACTTTGCAGTCGACAAATTAAAAAAAAACAAAAAAAAAAAAAAACAAGACGCATGCTCGAAATTAAAAATATAAAATGGCAACAATTAACCCATCGCACTCTGAATGTAGATTATTCTGAGAAGGGAAACTGCTCCTTGTGAACGAATTAAGTGGGATCGTACAATTCATGGAAGCACATTCAAGGAGTTGGACAAATGTCAGGCGTGCAGCTAGGGAAGGGTAGAGTATGTCTCCTCAGGTGCAGGCCTCGTTAGAGTCATATTGATAGATCTTTCATAAATTATGTCCATACTACAATGGAAATGACTTAATATGGAAGGTTGTGTCAGGAAAGCTGCAGTCTCACCCGTCAGATGAAAAGCCACGAGCAAGCTTAACAGACTTTACAAAAAAAAGGCCAGGCCCTGGACAAAACTTAGTTTGTAACGTCTTAAATAACTATTCCAAGTCATTTGCAGATATGAAGAGCCATTGCGCCCTTACAAGAAATAAATTGATCAAATTTGTCAGAAGTGGTCATACTGGTCGTTTAAGGAGTTAACAACCATCATATAATCAACATCAACAAATGCAATTAATTTTATCTTGTTTCTGTGATTGTTTTTAAATATTAGCTTGTTCTGTTTATATATAACAGTTTGTAAAGTTTCTAATAGATAGATAGATAGATAGATAGATAGACAGACAGACAGACAGACAGACTTCAGAATTAGGATTTGGTTTAGTCTTGCTTTCGGTTCATGTTAATCAAATATACATCTAAACGTGGATAAATACACAAAAATGACGAGATCTCATGTTGAGAGACAAATTAATTTTTTTTATTTGTTTTAAAATATGTTAATTATAAATTACCACGAAGAATTATCTTCACCTGTGAACCAAAGTGACTTGCTTCCATTTTCTCCCATTTTCCTGTCAACGTTCAACCATTTGTAGTTCTTTGTGTCAGCTTTGTTTCTTTTACCCTTCAACAATAATCTCGTGCGTTCGAAGTCGGTTGATGTTCTGAAGAGTTATTCATTCTTGCTTCCTGATTATTTCCCTGTTTTTTTTTTTTTTAATATTGTTCGATATTTTTCCTGTCACATTGTTTAAAATTTTCCTTGTTTTTTTTTTGTTTTTTTTTTTTAATGTGTTCACCAGCCATTTCAAAAATGACAAAAAATACAGTATCATTAAATGTTGATATTCTTCAAATTATTCTATTTGCAGGCGCTACAACAACTGTTTCTCTCTTATTCTTCGTATTGCTATTAAGCGTTTCGTGCTCATTGTTTTCACCTGTGGAACATATTTTAAAACATTCTTTGATCAAGATGTGCATTTATTAATTGAATTTTAACTTTGTGTTTTGTCATTACATATGTTATATTTTACTCTTTTCATTGTATACTATTGATAAAATAATCAAAATCAATGCTCATCTGGTATAAAACAAAGTATGTATTGGGGAATAATGAGTACTAAACGATTAAGCTTAAGACAGAATATAGGAGTATTTGCTATTACTGTTATTATTACTATTGTTTTTATTATTATTACTATTATCATTATTATAATTTTATGATTATTACTATTATTATTAGTAGTATTAGTATTATTAATTTATTATTATTAGTAGTAGTAATACCTTTATTATAATTAGCTTTATTAATTTTGATTACATTTATTTTTATTATTTTTACATTTATTGTTAAATATATTGTTACTTTTATTAGTATTATTATTACATTTATTTTTATTACTATTACTTTCATTATTATTATCATTATTTCTATTATTACTGTTATTATTATTATTAATTTTATTTGTATTACCATTAACATTATTATTATTACTATTACTTTTATTATTACTTTTATTATTTTAATTACCTTTATTATTTTTACTTTTATTATTATTGCTAATTTTATTGTACTTTTATTATTATCACTTTTATTATTATTAATATTATGCTTATTATCATTAATGTTGCTTTATTATTGTTATTATTACTTTTATTATATTACTTTTATTATTATTATTCTTTTTATTTCCTTTGATTTCTGGCGTGTACACATTTCTTTCCGGGTCTCGCCTAGAGACCTAAGGTTAGAAATGGCATTATTGGCATTATGAAACTTTCCACTGACAAAAAAAATAAAAATAAAAAAAAATTACATAGATAAAGCCCTTCGTAAAGTATAGGCTGTACTTGTGAGAACAATTTTTTGTATTTCTTTGAGGCATGGGCTTTCAGGAATCCCTTCAATTAGTCTACTGGAATCTTTTCCAACAAATACTAGGGCTCCAACTACAACGCGGATTGTTGATGTTCCTAATATTATTATTATTATTATTATTACAAGTATACAATAAAAAATATCCACAAAAAATTATAAGTCTTTTATGCTTATTGTTCTGATAAATTTTCCTCATTGGTAGTCGTTCCTCCTTCTCGGGATAACGTTTTCAGCTGACATGAAGTGGAAAGAGTATCTGAAGAGGAATGAATATCTGAAGTGGAAAGACTATCTGAATTGGAAAGAGTATCTGAAGTGGAATGAGTATCTGAAGTGTAAAGACTATCTGAAGTGGAAAGAGTATCTGAAGTGGAAAGAGTATATTGAATCAATTAATAAGCAGGTGGGTTCAATATGTCATGCCAGACAATGTTTTCTCACCAGAATACATATTGCATATTTATAAGTCTGCCATTTGTCTTTGCTTTGAATATTGCTGACAAAATGGTGCTCCTCCTAAATATTTACAGTCTTAATAAAATCCAATATTATTGAACCTGACTTAGTATCTCTCGGTTTAAGTTCATTTCGCACCGCTGTAATGTGGCTTCCCCGTGCCTTTTCTATAAATACTTTCATGGTAATTATTCTGATAAACTTTCCTATATGCTACTTAGAATTTATGAATTTAAGCGAAGTACTATATTGGCGACAAGGTCCCATCATTTTATAGTTGAAATGGCTAGATGTAACCGTAAGTTCTATGTTAACAGTTTCTTCTCTTGGACATTTTTGGATGTCTTTTCTGGCTTCTTGCTTCCCTGACAACTTTGATCTTCACAAATTGAAATGTAATTGTTACCTTCTGTCTTCTCAATTCTTCTTCTTTTATTGTATTTTCTCCTTAATAGTATATTTTCCCATTTCTTGCGTATTAGTGGCTTTATTGCCTTGCTTGGGATGGAATGATTAAAAACATGTCTTTGTACAAACGTCGCTTGCTTTGAAAAAACAGCTGTACTGGTAATCAAGGCGTCAAAACGAATGAATAGCGGCCATCTTGAAGATATGCAACTGAAAAGTAGTCTACGTCATGACAAATTGCCCCCAAAATAATAAAAACAAAAAAAAAATAATCACCGAAATATTTGTTATTAAGAAAAATATTTTTTTTAAATTGATACAATTTTTTGTATCATTCGAAATTTTGGTTAAGAATACTGATTTTTTTTCATCAAGCAAAGAGGCAATGCCATTAGAACGCAGGGGTTTACAGGAATAAAATAAAAACTGCGAATGGGAAGGATTGTGGAAAAGAGAAAAAAAGGAATAGTGCTCAAATAGACAGAAAATGATGAGTGACGTTGCATTTAAACTTTTAAAGATTGTAGTGAACAGGGAAGTAATAAAACGGGAGAGAGAGTTCTACAGGAGGAAAGTGCGAGAAAAGAAACTGTTAAAGTAGAAGTGGCGGTAAAACGTTGGGACCTAGTTGCCAATGAAGTAGCAAGCTTAAATTCATGAAGTCGGGGCACCAGAGTAGTTGCCATGAAAATATTTATAGAAAAGACACGTCACATCAGTGAGAAAACGACTGAAGTCGAGATGCTAGATCAGGATCGATTACATTGCAGATCCTTTTTTGGATTTTGTCAAGAATCTCGAGATGTACAGCAGGAGCACCAAACCAGATGTGGCAGCAGTGTTCAATGCACGGGTAATGGCGGATAATGCTAATGCTGAATGAAAATAAGGCGCCTCGGAAGAAGAAAGTAAGAAAATGTAACGAAGAGAAGAGAATTTAAGCCAGAGAAAAGGTTAAGAAAAAGAAGAAAAAAAAAAAGAAAGAAAACGAAATCCAAATGTTAAAAGTGACAGTGAGATGAAAACAAAAAAAGAAATAAAACAAAGAGATGAGAATTAAACCGAGAAAACGTATTTGAAATAAATCATTTCACCTTCAAGTAAGGCGAGAATGCCACCAAAACGCAGGCCGTTACAGGAAGCGACAGTGAAAGAGAAGACGGAGAATAGAGGGGATTCAAGAAGACAGAAGATTGCAATTAACATTGCATATAAAATTTTTAAAGATTGTAGTTATCAGGGAAGCAAAAAATTGAAAGTTGGTTTTACAGGTGGCAAGTGTTAGAAAAGAAGCTTTTGGAGTAGAAACGGAGATTGCATTTAGCTATTTCAACAGTAAAAGGATAGGACCTAGATGCCAATCTAATAGTGTGTTTAAATTCATGTAATCGGGGCACCAGGGATAAAAGCTCATCAGAACAGTTGCCATGAAAATATTTATAGAAACAACAGAAGGAAGCCAGTCGAGATGCTTGGTCAGAGTGGATTGTATTCACAGATGCTTCTTTGGAGTTTGTCAAGAATCTTGAGATGTACAGCAGGAGCACCAAACCAGATGTGGTAACAGTATTCAATGAAGAAATCGTCCGCATGTGGATAGAACATGAATTGTGAAAGTATACAGAAATAGGAGCGTAAAAAAGTGCGTACTTACACAGCGAGACGGACCTATAAGAATTAGAAATCCTATCAGGATATATTATTGGTGGAGACAGTATTGACAAAATGTTACACTATCTTAATGGCAGACACAAAAGATATTGCAGGAACTCAAAGATACTGTAATAACAGAAAGCAAGAAGAAATGACTCACTAACTAAAGGTCAATTGAAAGAAGTCAGAATGTAATGTCATTAGCAAAAAGGATCGTCCCAGATGGGAGTCATGAATTAGAGACACTAGAATCAAACAAATACATAAATCTAACTATCTGTGAAATGTTTTGACAGACGACGGATTATGTGACCGAAGACACATACAAACAGCAAAAGAGGCCTTCAAAAAGTTAATCAAATTACTAAGTATTATGGGGTCCACCCTTTTCTGATATAAATGGACTCGTCCTGCTGCCATAAAATAGCCACAGTCAGTCAGTCATGAAGTCTGATAGCAGAGGAAAAGAGTGGAGGAACAGAGTGCAAAGTACATAGACACTGTGATTGAGTTGACGTTAGAAGTCAGTTAAAAGTACGACCGACTCTAAGGAAGTTTACTTCGAGACTGTATATAGCGATCATTGATTAATACTAACCGGCGTTCCTGGATTTTACTAACAGCATTACCTTTTGTATTTTGTGTAAATACATTTAATTTCTTAGCTTAAATACTTGCGTTTGTCATTTATTGGAGACCAATTTTTCACGCGGAATCCACAACACTAAGAAGCAGGAAAATTCCGTTAGGAACAAAGAAAAGAGCTCTCAACTGCGATGTAATACCAATCCTTCTATATTGCAGTGAATGCTAGACAATTTCTGTAAATACAGATGAATAGGAACCGTGCGGCAAAAGAAATATGGTTCTACAGAAGGATGTTGAGAATGCCATTGACGGAGCATGTGATCAACTAATATCCTTATTTCAATTCGAAGATTTCAATTTCAAGAGCTAGACGAGATGTCTTGAGACACGGGCAGTGAAACTGGAACAGTCTACCCAATAGAATACATAAAGAGTTCATTATCTGGAGGACACCTGATGATGGCCAGGGTGGGGGTACAACGGGTTAAACATTGTGATAACAACAATAAAGATAAGGAAAATAATAGTCTAAATTTCAGTTTATTATATTTATTCATTTTCTAATATTCTTTAACCGATATATTTTTTATCTTGTGTCACTTCTATAATTTTTATACTAATGTTCACCAAATATAAGGCCCAGGAGCCGCTTAAGGTAGAAGTTTAATGTGTGGTGTTCTATGAGCGTAAGAAAAGTCAAGAAGTGAAGTTCATGAGGCTATACAGCCCTAGACTTGAAGGGGGTCAAGATTATGGCGATTGTGAAACCAACCTACCGGAAGACTGTTTCACAAAGCAGCAGGAAAGTAGCTGCCTGAGTGAGACTTACTCCTTACTAATGGAATACGAAAGGGATGGGGATGATTCACATTTGTGCACGGGTCATGGCTGGTCCCAGTTGCAAAGGTCAGGGTTTGTGGGACTATGAATTTGTAGCTTGTCAGAACACGTTCCATGGAAATAGCGATCGAGCAAGCGAGAAGCTTGTGATATTTCGTCTGTGGGAAAGAGGTTGTAGTTTAGAAAATAATCCATCATCCGCAAGGATGCTTTTGAACTCTATCAAGACTCGAAAATGAAGATGGTCAGCTCCTGCCCAGATATGGAAATTATACTCCATTTTTGATCTGACTCTTATAGGAGTATAGAAGAGGGAATCAGCTACTTACTGCAGTAATAAAGTGAACCGATCATGTTACAGAATCTTTAGCAATAGATCGTATATGAGTTCCACTTGAAGTCTAGAGAAAACTTGAGTCCCAATACACGTTCAAGTCAAGGGGCCTTCTTAAAAGACCAACCATCCATCATGATAGGTGACAGTTCGGGGTCTGCTCGGTGGTGGTAGAACGTTACTAGTTCTGTTTAGGCCGTATTGAATGGTTACAAGCCAGTCTTGGGCTAGTTCAAAGGATGGATGAGCTGTTAGGTTCTGATCTTCCAGATTTTTCTTTTTTACTCTGTATTTACTGTGCTTGATCCATTGCGTTTTTATGTCTCTCAGTTTAAACGGTAAGTTAGAAAGAATAGTAACTTGATCGCATTCTACGATCGGTTCGAGGTGATGTTCATTGGATTCTTCAACATATGATGTATGAAAATATTGCTATATTTGCTGAGATGTATTTCTCAAATGTGATGACTACGTCTATGAGATCGCACTCCAGTTTAAAGTCCTGTATTAAGAATACAAAATGCATGGTTGCCATCAAAAGGATGAACCCAAAATGCAAATTACAAATCGGGGATACATAATGAAACAACTTTCTTAGCTGCAGACTTAACACTTGATTCAATATACTCTTTCCATTTCATGTCAGCTGAAAACGTTAGTCCGAAAAGGCGCAACGAATCACTCTCCTGGTGAGAAATGAAGTTACTACTCCTACTACTACTACCACCACTACTAATACTACTACTAATAATAGCAGTAATAATAATGATAATAGTAATAATAATAAGTATAAGGTGTAGCAGTGACTCTATCTACCGAGAATTACCAGACAAAAATAATTTACCAAGGGAACTACGGATGAACTTATGGTTACATCTAGCCATTTCAGTTGCAAAATGATGAGACTTTGCTGCCAATATAGCACTGCGTTTAAATTCATAAAATCAAGCTATCATAGCATCCGAACAATTTCCATGACTTTATAGAAAACGAAGTTACGGCGTTGGGAAAGGGACTGAAGACAAGATGCCAGGTCATGACCAGTAACATTGCAGTTTCTCCTTTGGATTTTATCAAGAATCTAAAGCTCTAAATATATAGCAGGGACACCAGACCGTATGTGGCAACAGTATTCAAAGCAAGAACGAATGGTAGACTTATAAATATGTAAGATAGATTCTGTTAAGAAAAATTGTCTAGCGCGACATAGTTAACCAATATTCTTAGCTGCAGATTTATCAGTTGATCCAATATACTCTTTCCACTTCATGTCAGCTGAAAACATCAGCCGGAGAAGGTGCAACGGGTTATTCTCCTGGAGGTTAGCATCAGCCATGCTAATGGAAGTTAAAAAGTATTCTCTAAGATGAGTAAAAGAGAACAGTTCTGTTTTTTAGAAGTGAAAATTAACAAGCTACTCCTTGTCCCATTTGATAACAGATTCATCACTTTCCGGATTAAAAGCTTGTCTTTCGTAAGTGGTTTCCTTTATGCAACCGCTCCACTCAGCAATCAATGCCAACTGTCTTTATCCCTACCAAGTGCACCAATGATAATTTGTTTACATGTGACTTTCCTCAACTTTCAAAGCCTTGCTGGTCCAAATTTCAATCGGATAGAGTAGATTACTTTCTCGTTATCGTTTTCCTATATCCTTGTAGCAAACGGATGAGATGGATCAAGGATTAACTCTCCCTTTTACCTAGTTTATCTTCCTCTAATATATACGTTTTGGTTTCATTTGGTTTCTTATCTGTTTGTATTGAAATTCCCACATCATATCTGTCTCTCTCACTGGGTATCTGGAAGTTTAAATTTTAGTTTAAATTTCACATTGTAATCATCTTTTTAACAATTAATATGAATATTTAACAGCTATCGTGTTTTTCTCCTCTTTTACTCTGCTATTGACCAACTGGCTATTCTTCCATGACTCTAGGGATAGATTATTCCTCCTTCCCCTACCCCCAAAGTCCCAAAATAAACTAGAATATTATTTAAACATGGCATGGTTAAAAAAGAGTCCTTGCTATCAACTCCCCAAATAAGTTAGCTGAATCTGCATTCTGAGAATTAACTTAACTGGAAAGTCAAACCCTGTTTTGAAAGATCTTTTAGAAGTATCTTCCATTTTTAATTCTTGGTTGAATTTTTAATGCATATGCCTACTTTACCTAAATTAAAACTTGATAAACTTTTTATTCTTTTATTATTCTTTTCTTATCACCCGGTCCATACACCTCCCGCTTCTCTTGAGCAGGAATAGAGGCTCATCCCTTGTTTCCTATTTAGGAAGGGGTTCTTGGTTCCTTTATTCTTCTGGATCCTTAAGAGTGGTACTCTCATGATTTTTTGTGATATGTGGGGCTGGTGGCTACATCTCTTCATAGTGAGGGTACCGCGTTGGCAGTTTTCTGGTTGCCGCTTCCCGGCTGGTAGTTAGGAGCCCAAACTTCTGCGTAGCGTCTAGAGAGGATGCTCTGATCAACAGTCGCATAATATCGGGGTTCTTGCAGTGCCACATGGAAGGGTGTCCATACAAGCACCTCCGATTGGCAAAACAGAAGCCACACCATGTTACAGTCTGCGCCACTGACAAGCCCACACATGTTACATTAGACGACCAATTACTACTACTATTCTTGGCGTTTTCTTTACCCAGATAACACACTATGACGGCAAGCAACCAACGAAATAAAACTAAACCAGCTCAGCAAAAACATCTAAACCTCTCAACCTTTCTTTCTCCAACATTCGCTGTATTCGTACCAAATTCTGCAGTTTGGAATCGTTCCTCTTCGAATAATCTCCGTACATCCTAGCTCTCTGCAATACTAATCTTAACTCTGCAATATTCCTCTCTTCAGGCAAAACCCAAATGTCTACATTCATGTCCCGGGAGTTTGTGTTCGCGAATATCTCCCGCTGGCTAGGAAACTCTCTCTTAAATCTCCAGACAATTCTTACACGTGTCTCCGTCTCTGTCTATTAAACTCAGACAGATATTTCTTCTTTCTCTAGCGTTCTCCTTCCGCTCATGACTGTTGGGTGCTAGATAGTATTTCTGATAATATGGACAAAGTCATCTCCCTACACTTGTTTGCAGATATATTCGTAATTATTTTGGCTTAATCACTCTGTCACTGACTTCGCTGGCATCCAAACCCTGAACTTCTGAATCTCTCACGCGAGTGGTGGACTTCCCCTCACGTTTCCCCAGCAATTCTGATCGACACGCTTCTCTTCTTGATCTCTTCTTTACCGCTATACCTTATTCTTGTCGTACTATGCAGTTCTGCCCTCTTGGCAACTCTGATCATGCTGTAGTGTCTGTAAATGTCTCTTTCCACTCCCTAATCAGCCAAGAACCTCGTACCAACAGAATATCTTTCCGGCTATCAACGAGATGTTTGGGACTCGTTCCGTAACTTCCTTTGTGACGTCCCTTCGAATTAAGTTTTTAACCATCCTGTTCAAAAATGCGCGTCTGAGGTTTCCTCGGTGAAAACCGGCATCGGAGCTTTCATTCAAGCACAGAAATACCATCTCCTTGCTTCTCACCTGCATGCTCGGCCGCTATAGCCCACAGGAATCACTTCTTCCGGCTGTACCAGAGCGACAAGTCTGGTTACAACAGACGTCGCTTTAGCTTTGCTCTTAATGAGTGCAAGCGTGTCGTCAAAATGCGAAGTCGCTGTTTGCTGATAGAATGAAACAACGTATAGCCTCCCACAAGTTCGGTTCTAGAGATTATTGGCGCATCTGCAAGAGTGTGCTGAACAACAGCAAATCCTCAATCCCTCCTCTGTTCAATCAATTCTAAGTCCTGACATCTACAGCAGATAAGGTCGAATGCTTTGCTCGTAAGTTTTATTCCAATTCCACTCTCGACTCATCTGGAGTGTCCACACCTGATTTCCCCCTAGAACGGAGGCTCTTCTGAGATATGCGCATAACCCCGTCACTGGGTTCAGACACATTTCTAAACTAGACTTCCATAAAACAATCGGAAATGACGGGATCCCAGCCGTCGCCTTAAATAAATGTACTCTCAAGTTGGTTCCAGTTATCTCCATACTCTATTACAATTGCCTCGCTGCTATTTGCTTTCCATCTTCTTAAAATTCCTCCTTTGTAATTCCTATATTTAACAACTCTGGAAAACCCTCAGACCCTCAAATTATCGCCCTGTTAGTCTATTACGGCAAGCTATTCGAGGCTCTAATCAATGCTGAAGTGGTTAAGTATCTTACTTCCGACGACCTCCTCTCAGAAAAAACAATATGGCTTCCCTTTAGCCAGGTCTACAGCTGATGTGGTAACGGCCATCGCTGAATTATCCAGATCTTGATAATAATGACGAAGCTCGAGTTGTGGCTCGATATCCCGAAGGTCAGTTTTTTTTTTTCTACATGAGCTCCAAGGCTACAGGACGATTGTTTGATTTAATCTTATCGTTCCTATCAATTCGTGAAATGACGTTCGTTTTGAACGGGCTCGCTTCCAGATCCTTTCATATGAACGTGAGTGTCGCCCAAAGCTGTATTCTGGGTCCTACACTGTTTCTGATGTTCATCAATGATCTTCTTGATGTCATCAGTTCCCAAGTAGGTATTTATGCAGATGACACTACCATTTACTCCTGCCTCAGTAGAAAATCCATTTGAGCTAACAAACTAAACCTGACCGCTGCTTTTGAAAAGGACCTTCAATCAGTGGTTAACTGGAACAGGAAGTGGCTCGTAAATTTGAATGTCTCCAAAATGAAACTGCTCTCATTTAACCAACAGAGAGAAACTTTCCTGTCCACCATCATCATGGCTGGTGCTAGACTCCTGCAGAACAACACATGGCACCTTCTTGGCCTCATGTTGAAGTGAAACGACGACATTGAATCAACAGCTGCATCTATTGCAAGGAAAGTTGTGTCATTGTGACGTGCCAGAAAATTTTTCTCGTAAAAAAACATTTTTTGTTTCTATTTTTTTTTTGTATGCATGAAGTTTAATCATTGACTATTCATGATTAGTATTGCTTTTTTTTTAATTTGACTTTCTTTTCCCCACAATTTCTCACACTGTCTGTGGCTGTTAGTAAAACTTGTTTTCAAACTATCTTAATTGTTTTATGAGAGGAAGCAATTTCAACGGTTATTAACTTTTGGCTAGTGTTTCTTCGTTTTAATTTTAACTGCTTTTCATGATAATTTCTCAGAGAAAAAAACATTAATTAAAGTTTGAGATACGGTAGACTCCTTGCTAGTGAAACAACGTTGCTTGGATTCTGATTTTATGATGTTGTAATTTCTTTTGCAGTGAACATGTCGGCGTTAGTCGCCATTGTCACCAGCACCTGCGTCTTCTTATTCACATCTCTTGCAATAGCGGCAGTCTGCTGGAAATATCCGTCGTGTAGATCGAGGAGCTTCTGGGATCATAATGTCAAAAAAGTCATAAGGAAAATCCACGGTAAGTAGAAAAGTCCTTCCTTTACGTCATTAATTATTTATTTTGATCTGTTGTTCCATACAATCATTTGCCAAGTGTTTCGCTTAAGACCTAAGGCAAATGAAGGATTTTTCTTTTATCTATTAAGAAGTTTTTGAAAGAGATTTTCAAATTTGAGAGCAACACTAAAACGCTTTTTTTATTATTATTATTATTTGAGAAAGCAGTACGACAAAAAAATGATGCTAGATTACAAATATATGAAGCCGAGTATATGCAACGTGACACTTCGTCTAATTAACGTAGGCAGATGCGTCAGAACCAAATGTACATGATTTAATGACAGGTGTTGATTAATATTGCAGGTAAAGCCATGTCAAAAATACATTATTGTTGAGCCGGGTCCAAACTATGGTTCTTAGGCCCCATAGAAGAATTGTCATTTAACTGATAACACAGTATATGGGTTGTTCCTTGTAGGGTGATCTTCTGTGCAAATTGTATGTTGATGTTACCTTGGATACTGTTAGTAAAATTGTCTATTCCTTTACTCACATGTCCCGGAGATCCAATTACTTGTGGAACAGTCTCAGTCTTCATTCCTTACATCCTGTTAATCTCGATTCCCAGGTCCTTGCATTCGGACAATGTCTTGATAATTTTCATGGAGTTGTTTCCCTCAGATGGTACTGCTATGTCAATAAGCATATACTGCCTGAATTTCTTGTCTTTCATTGTATAAGGTCTGTTGGCTTTTATTAATCTGTCAGTTTGAATTGGCATGTCCCAGAGGATAGTTACATCGTTATTTTGGGTAACTGTGTCTGGTTGGTGCGCATACCATCTCTCACTGGTTTCGATTTTGTTCTTCTTGCATAGCTTCCAGTGCATATATGTCGCTACTATATGTTTGTGAGTATATTCATTTTTTGCTAGTTCCAGACATCCTGAGATAATATGGTGAACAGTTTCATCATATTTTCCGCAGATCCTACTTTTCCGGTTAGTTTCATCCTTGATTATGTGACAGTGATATGACCTGGATGCGAGGCTTTAGTACTAACCTGCAATAATTAGGGATTATGTCTCAGCTTTCAACCCAGTGCTTCTCAACCATTCATGTGTTTTCTGTTGGTTCACATTAGTTTTTTTCGTTCTTTTTAGGTATTTGCCATGCAACGCCTTATCCTCCAAGTTTTTTTTGTTTGTTTTGTAATTTTATTTGGCCAAGTTGTTTTGCTTTCTGTTTTACTTTATTATTATTATTATTATTATTATTATTATTATTATTATTATTATTATTAACAACAACAACAACAACACCCAGACCCGGTTACGGAGATAAGACCTGTAACATTTTTATGGGACTTTACAATACACACAGAAAGAATAATCAGTTACCCAGACATCGAGATTAGAGACCACAAAGACAAAATGTGTCTCCTTACTGAGATGGCAGTCCCAGCAGATCTTCAAAAAACTATCAAAATACAAAGACCTCTAAATCGAAATCTCAAAAATGTGGAACATGGAAACATCAACAATTCCAGTTGTAGCTGGAGCCTTCGGATTGATTGGAAAGACTTCAATAGATTCATTGAAGGAATCCCGGGTAGCCCATGCCTTAAAGAAATACAAAAAATTGTGCTCACAAGTACCGTTCACACCTTACGAAGGGCTTTATGTATGTAAAATATGCGTGATTTTTTTTCAAAACTGCCCAGCGGATAATGTCATGATACCATTTCTTACCTTAGATCTCTGGTCGGGACCCGTAAAGAAATGAGTATTCATCGGAAATCAAAGGAAATAAAATAAAAATAATAATAATAATTGACTTTATATGCTTTACGGCTTTTAGATGTTTCGGTCGAGTAATGAGGATCATATACCAGCTCCTACCCGCAACTGAAAGACAACCCTTTCCTCAGCACAAGAAGTGCCGCCACCTGCGCATTCCCAATGATGCCAGATACTCCCAAGAAGTCCTGCGTCGCAGAAACATTCCTGGAAATAATCCTGAGTGAACTACACAGAAAAGGGACAACTTGAATAGTTGCTTATATTTCTCTGATTTTCACAGCCAGGTCTTCGTAGCGCTGTATTTTCCCTGTTCCGCCTTCACGACGTTATTATCCCAAGGTACTTCCACATACCATTCACAGCTGCTCTTGTGTACGAATGTGATCCCAGGGCGATTGCTCTCCAAGCGCTTGTTAGTCAAAACCGCCGTATCCCAAATGAACTTCACTTGTTCATTCTTGACTACAGACGACGGTGAATGCCCATACTGCTTATCTGAACACTCGAGGCCATGTTTTCAGCATGTAGTCTGAGGCCTACTAATATTGTCGTCATTATTATTATTTTATTTGATAACCTCGCCGACTATTAGATGTTTCGGCCCGTTAATGATGATCAAATCTCATCTCCGCAACTTGAGATACAACACTTTCCTCTCTGTTTTCCATCAGAATAGCTGATGCTGACCTCCAGGAGAGTGATTCGCCGCATCTCCTTGGGCTAACGTCTTCGGCTGATATGAAATGGAAAGACTATATTGAATCCATTGCTAGGTCAGCTGCCAGGAAGGTTGGTTCACTGGTTCACTCCAGAGTCTATCTTACATATCTATAAGTCTACCATTCGTCCATGTTTAGAATATTTCTGCCTCATATGGTCCGGCGCTCTTGTTTTCTATCTAGAGTGCCTTGATAAAATCCAAAGCATAATCAGCAATATTATAGACCCCCCCCATCTGTCGTCTCGGCAAATAGTCTGTTATTAACTGGGGCAAAATAGGACAATAATTTGAACGCTTCCAAAACTACACTGCTCTCTATTAATCATCTGAAAGATAACCGTCTGCCTTTCATCCAGATTGCTTCTGCTGACCTAAAGGAGGCTGACTTGCTGCATCTTCTTAGGCTAATGCTCTCAGGTGACATTAAGTGGAAATATATTGAATTCATTGCTAGGTCAGTTGCTAGGAAGGTCTGTTCTCGGAGTTGTGCTAGGCAGTTTTTCTCTCTAGTCTCTTTCTTATATATCTATGCCTACCATTCGTCTATGCATAGAATATTGCTGCCATATATGGTCCAATGCCCCTGCTATGTACCTAAAGATCATTGGTGAAGGCCAAAGAATAATCAGCAATACTAATTACCCCCTTCTGGTATCTCACCTTCAGTCATTTTCCTACTGTCATAACGTTTCCTCTTTTCGCCTTTTCTATGAATACTTTCATGGTAATTGTTTAAAAGAGCTCTTCGTTATGGGGTCTAGACTCTTAGAAATTAAACGGTGTACTAGACTGGCATTGAGGTCTCACCAATTTACGGTTGAGCTGGCTATATGTAACTATAAATTCTATGCTAACAGTTTCTTTTCTCACACTTCTCGCTTATGAAACTTCCTTATGGTTCCATGCTTTCCAGCCAACTCTAATCTACAAAAATTTAAATGCAATGTCAATCGCTATCTGCTGTCCTCCTGATTACTCTTCCTCTGTTCTCGGTTCTTAGTCACGTTCCTGTTTTTAGCTCTTTTACGCCCAGTAACCCTCTTGTGGTAGTAAAGCCTTGCTTGGGGTGAACTCGATTAAAAAAAAACAACAAAACACGAGCTGTCTCACCAGCGTTTCTGCATGCGCACTCCAAACGATGTTAAGCATCTGCAATGTACTGCTTAGTACATGCCCCTCCGATTTACACTACCAAGTCTTGGTACTTCTGCATTTCAGCCTGTCCCTCTTTTACGATTTCCTCCCGGGTCCCAATCAGAGACCTAAGTGAGAAATTGCATCATGACATTTTCCACTGATCATTTTTCATAAAAAAACATAAACAAAATCTAAGATTACACAATTTTACATTGATAAAACTCTTCGTAATATGTGAGCTGAACATGTGAGTACAGTTTTTTGTATTTCTTAAAGGCATAAGCTACCAAGAATCCCTTCAATGAAACTATCATTTTTCATTCAATCCGAGGGTTCCTACTACAACTGGAATTATTGATGGCCTCATGTACCACATTTTTGAGATTTCCACTTCAAAATCCCTGTATTTTTTTACATCTTCAACGAATCATTACAATCTGCAGGGACTATCATGTCAATAAGAAAGCACATTCTGTTCTTATGTATAGATGTATTGACTAGTCATTTTTAGACTAACTTTTTTCTCGTCCCGTCTATCGTACACTGTATATTTATATTTTCTCAAATCTCGTGGTCGCCGTGATTTTGCCTTAATTTGTCAGCATAAAAATATGGATTCCCCACGAGATTCTTTTTACGTAATGGACGTCCATGAGGTAACTTGTTTCTTTTTTACCTTTTTTTTTCAAACTACATTATTATTCTTATTCTTCTTCTTATTAATATTATTATTATTTTATCGATCTATCTGTTTAGTATAATTCGATATCAACTCATTACTCGTGACCTAGAATAAGTCAAAATAATAAATATATGCATTCTGTTTGTACTAATTTCGATGTTTAATGATACTTAACATGTAAAATGTTCATAGTTTCTTTAAATTGATAATACTCTCCTGGGTAGATGAACAGTTCAACACAGTGCAACGTCTTAGTCCCTTGTAAACAAGTTCTACCAAGAATGTTGTCCATGTGCTTGTTATTACCTTCACAGTAATCCAGTAGAGCAGAATACTTTTTTAAAACAAGTTCCACATTTTCTTTTCATTTCAATTTGCTAATATTTACTTATTTTATCACACTCAAATAGTTAACAGATATATTTTCATCTAATAATACTGCTATATCAATAAGAAGTTGTTTTTCAGTCTTTAATCACTATGTCTAGGTTGCTAGATTTTATATACCTGTCAGTATGAATGACAAAAACCCATATGACAATACAAATGATGACTTTCTATAGCTGTTTGCCTGAGACTGTTGATTTCAAAACGGCTTCACTGACTCCGTTTTATCGGACATAGGATAAAAAAAAAACATGGCAGTTGATCAAAGAAAATTAATAATAATCCATTCAGATCACTCTATTTTAGCTTTGTCATATTGGAAGAAAATAAGTAACTACCGACACCGAGGTTCCAGCGTGACACTCTGGACTTATGAATATATGTTTTCCGTAAGATGTATAAATAGCGGTGTCAGGCTACTGGCTGCAGTGATTATTGAGTGGAACTATCCAGTCGAATTAGTGTGAATTATTGTGCGTCGATGATTTGGGCTTTGATTTAGGATTTACCGGATGTTAAGCCAAGCCGCGCTACTAACAAGGTATTCACTGAAATGCTTAATTATCTTTGGTTGATATTTACCTCTTTGTTCTTGTTAAGTATTTATTAGCGGTTGTAATTAAATATTATTTTATCTTAACATTGAAGTCTTGAGTTATACTTAATTATTAACGGCCACCATACGTCAAAAAAGCTTTTAAAATCCTTAAGCTTAGAGTCGCTGAAAGCAAATAAAAAGTTAGTATTTGTAGCCATTCGTCTCATATAATCCACACGATACCACAGCGACTTCAAAGTAACTTCGTCAACCGTCATTTTTTTATTTAACAGAAGTCAATGAAGAGACACGTAGCGGAGAGCGGCGTGTATATTCGCCTTCAAAAGGCCGGTTATATTGCTTTATTTGTAAATGAATCTTTACAGCTTTAGCTTCTGATGCTTGGAATTACCCCGGTCTTATACAAAGTCATGAAAATTCTGAGAAGCACATAAATGTAATGTTGGCTTACTTAACATGAAAGAAAGGTCAAACATTAACTTCAAAGGAAGAAATAAAACAGAACAGTAATTAATAGCGGATGTTAGGGAGATAATTATCGCTTACAAATATTGCAAAAATAATAAAAAAATCCCTAACCATTGTTCCGGAATTAATTTTATTGTAAGGCTGGTTATGTGTTATTTGCTTTGTCGTGCCACAAAAGTATCCGGGTCTATTTCGTAGGACAGTTTCCCTCAGTTTGTCAAGTGCTTTACACAGTGCCGGATTTAGATAAAGAAAGGGCCTAGCCTATTCCCCTTGTGAGGGCCTATCCAATCATCGCCTCCCGTGACTACATGAAGATTAGGTTTATCTAAACTAAATCTATTGATTAAAATGAAGCTAAAGCTTCAAGGATTCATTATTTTTCTTTCTTCTTGTTATTTATTCATAGCTTCATTTTCTTATGTGTTTATAGACATTTGTATATTCCTGCTGAGTTCAAATCTAATCAGTTATCGCTCGATAAAATTTCCAGATTTAAAGAGCTTTTGTATAATGTCTGTCTGAATTTCTGGGATGTGGAGTTATCATTATTAAGATTATTTATGTTCGGACTATTGACCTCATCTTGTTGTGCTCTCCGGCCTTCCTCATGTGTATATTGATCTGGGTAATGTACGGGGAATTCAGAAGTGAAATCTTTATTTAACCTACGGCAGTAGACTGTTCTCGTTCGACTGCCCGTGAAATTTATAATATATACATATTTTTAAAAGGTGACATTTCAACGCAGCTTTTTTTTCATGCCAAGTTCTGCGAGAATAGAATCATGAAGGTGCCCAAAGAAGCTGAAAGGTAGTGCAAGAAAATGTCACATATATGGTTGAATAAATGTATGTACAAATGTGTTCAACTCTCAAACAGTCAACCGTTCAATTTGCAACCTATCAAAAATTCGGTAACGGAAGATTCGCTAACGAAAAATTCGGTAATGGAAAATTCGGTAACAGAAGATTCGGTAACGGAAAATTCGGTAATGGAAAATTTGGTAATGGAAAATTCTTAAGGTTCGGTAATTTTGACAAGGTAGAAAAATTCGGTAATTATGAAATAAAAGTCGATTAAAAATTGATTTTAGGACCGTCACAGAATGAAGATCTAGGGGTTAAGCCTCCCTCACCTATAATTTTAAATAACTGAAAATTATGAGGTCAACATAAAACCTCCCTACAACAGTATCAGGACCTTATTTGCAGAAGCGGGAACCGCCTTCTCCAATATTTTTTTTAAAAGTATTATTAACTATGGGGGCCTAGATAAAACACCAGTATAGCAATACTAGGGCCGTACTTTCTGGAGGGAGCTAGCCACTCCTCCAATACGTTTAAATAAGTATTATATAAAAAAAAAAGTCATGGGTTTTAGTCCAGACAAAACCCCACTTCATTAATACTTGTTCTTGTATCTTCTTTTCTTCATAGTTATCGAATTTTCCTACCTTACCGAATCTTCCGTTACCGAATCTTCCGTTAACGAATTTTCAGGGTACTACCGACAAAAATATACATGTACTGCTACCGTTCGTATAACTTCGTTTCTTTAGTGACGGACCGTAATATCTTTTTAATTAAGAAATACCAATTTCACTTCAAACCGTCTTGAAAGACGACAATTTTGTATTATTTGTTAAAAATAATAATTGTAACTTTATTTGAAATCCCAATTACTTTCTTATTGATCTTTTGCCCCTGCAATGTTTGAAACAAATTTCGACCTTTGGTTTTCACTCAGTTTTGAAAAGTCTGTATTTTTGTTAGTGGAAAGACAATTAATCAGATATAAGAAATTGTCAACTCCGCCACAAAAGTAAAACAAGAAGCTAGAACAAGAGGCGTCATTATCATGACAAAAACACTATGACATCTCGATCTTTCTGGCTAAATTAACATGAACCGGTATTTATTGAGAGAAAAACAACAGATAACGAAAAATTATATATTTTGCTTCATTTTATATTTTCCGTTTTTTCTTCTTCTTTTTTTCCTCGTTATTCATTTTCATCTGTTCTTTTGATGTTTTATCGACATGAGCGTTCAGCTTATTTGATCATTAATTGTTTCTTTCTTCATCAGTTGATGAAAATAAATAATTGTTACGACTAGGTAAAGGTGCGAGATGGAGTGTCGAACTAAAACAAAAAACGAGCAGTAACCATTTGTGGATAACCTACCTTCGGTTAACGTGTAACTTTTTTTGTTTCTTTGACATCATTGTGACATATTTCTAAACAACATATTTTCTTTATACATTTTGTCGTGTTTAACTTATTTAAAGTTCAAATTTGACACTAAAGAAATCAATAATAAAAATTAAAGAACAAATAGCTTACCTGCAATGGCCTGTGTGGAGAAACACACACACACAAATATATATATATATATATATATATAAATATAAAAGTGAACATAGAAGTCAGCACTTCGAGGCGACAGTCTGTTTCATGCAATCGTCAGGCCACGATTGCATATAGCATGAAACAGACTGTCGCTTCTAAGTGTTGACTTCTATGTTCACTTTTATATTTACACACGCTCTATCTCTGATATTGAGCACTTTATTCCATAAATATAGCACACCTTAAGACTATATTTCTTTATATATATATATATATATATATATATATATATATATATATATATCCAAGTATATGATTGGTGTATATGGAATGAATTCCAATAACCAACAATTACTATTCTTAAAAGAGTGCTCAATACAAAGTAGAGCAGATATAATTATTTATTTTAAAAAAAAAATTATAACATAAATATGTTATAAAATCACTACAAAAATAGCTATTTTGTTTCAACACCCTCGGTGAAGACACCGAGGGTGTTGAAACAAAATAGCTATTTTTGTAGTGATTTTATAACATATTTATGTTATAATTTTTTTTTTTTTAAATAAATAATTATATATATATATATATATATATATATATATATATATATATATATATATATATATATGTATATTAATGATACAATATGGTAATCCGTATAAAATTTCCAGGAGGATATAGATCCAGGGAGAGCTCTATGTCAAAAGACAGAGCAAAATTATTATTAATTAAAGAATATCAAGTTTGATATTTTTTAATTAATGATATATATATATATATATATATATATATATATATATATATATATTTATATATTACATAGAATATAAATAAAAAATTACCTCATTCGAATAGCCATTTCGACCCACAAGACTTCCTTGTAGACCTTGTCAACTCACAGATAATTCATATGCTCTGTTATAATGAATACATTGAGCTCTTTTTATGGATCAGTTTTAATATTTTATATTACTAGGATTCACTTGGATTATTTACCAACGGATTATTACGTGTGAATAGGCAGCATATCTTCATTCAAGCATTGCTTGGTTGAAAAATCTAGACATACTGTACCTATTTATTTTTATTTTAATCCTCTCAAATTCACGGATCAATTTCTTAGTGTTTTTAAAAAAAAAAGACGCCGTAGTTTTCGGTTATTTCTTTTATTTTCCCATAAAATTATGAATTAATAAGACAAGGATTAAAGTAATTGATAATTGTGATTTTTTTTAATGCGCATGAAGCCCACTCCTTTATAGACAATTTATGTTAAGAATATGGAAGGGATGTAACTTAGTTTAATTTTTTATTATTAATCTTTTTAAAATATTTAACCTGCAGTTAGTTTTTTTTTTTTTAAATATAAACAAAATTTTTAAATTAGAACACTAGCCTAAAATAAATATATGTCTAGATTATTCAACCAAACATGCTTGAATATATATATATATATATATATATACATATATATATATATATATATATACAAAACGTTACCCTGCAAGTGCAGCAGGAACATCGTTTCCCGCACTCGATTGATGCTTACTGTTTGATGGTGCATTATTCCTGCATGGCAGCTGGAACGATACTCTAATCTCTTCAAAGCTACGTCTTCAAAGTTCTTGAAAGGAATGTTGACGCAAGAAAGGTTGCTTTTCGGTTTATTTTTATACTTGAACCAAGGTCTACCAACATTTCTATAATCAATATGAAGTTGACTGTAGAAAAGAACTTTTGGTATACAATCATTACTCATCCTTGCCACATGGCCAGCCCAACGCAGTTATGATTGCACTATGAATGTCTTGATGGTACCAATCTTGCATTTCTTAAAAAGGTAGACATTTGACACTCGATCATCAAACGTCAGGCCACAGATTGTACGGAGACAGACTTTATGGAAGACATCTAATCATTTAATGTGCCATCTCTAAGGTTTCCAAGTTTCAGAGCCATACAAAAGAGTTGGCAAAATGACAGCTCTGTACAATTGGATTTTAGTGCAAATCTTTATTCCATAACCTATGACGCAGCAAACCAAAGGAAGTGCTGGCTTTTGCAATGCGATTAACAATCTCGTCATCAAGTGATGCACTTGAATTTACCATGCTACCGATATATCTGAAAGATTTCATGTACTTGAGATACTTTCCATCAACTTGTAAAGAGACCTCAGAAAATTTACGAATAGGGGTCTGTGTTTTATACCTCGAATTTTCTTCGGTGTCGGGCAAGGTTTATGAATGACTTCAGCTTTCTTGACGCTGGAAGTAAAAACCGGTGAAGTAAATCTTCAGCTTCCTCTAAAGACTTATCTACAAGGGCAACTTCGTCTGCAAAATGTAGATCCCGTATAATACTAGTAAGTTTTGGGGACTTAAACCGCTGATGGTTAAACAATACGCCATCAGTTCGAAAATTAAATTTAACGCCAGTTTTTGAATCATGAAAACCATACATCAGCACCACCGAGAATAAAACAGGTGCCATGACACAGCCTTGCTTAGTTGCATTAGGGACATTAAATGGGTCAGAATGCTGACCATCAGATATAACTCTAGCTTGCATACTGACATGAAATGATGACATTCAACATGTTATCAGGAGTACCAAGTTTCTTTAGATCTTTCCAGAGTGTTTCTCTGTTTATAGAATCCAAGCCCTTAGTAAGGTCCTCGAATACCATAATTAGCTTCTTGTTTCGCTCACGTACATTCTCTGCAACCTGATGTACGACAAAAATTGTGTCGATAGTGCCACGACCGGAGCGAAATCCACACTGAGATTCAGGGTAGATGCCATCGACAATGATTTTTATAATTCTGTTGTGAATGAGCCTCGTCCAATTTTTTCCGCTGATAGACAAAAGTGAGATGTCCCTATGGTTATCCGATACTGTTTTAAGACCTTTTTTCTTTAGAGGAGTGGCACGGAGGCATTTTTGAAGTGCTGAGGAACATGGCCTGATCTCCAAATTTGAATGACAGATCGTGAAGTAGCTTACAAATTTGTATAACCTCCATGTTTGTAGATTTCAGCAGGGATAACATCCTCGCCAGGAAAAGTTCCTGGCGATATCTGCTTGATACAAGTTTGCACTTCGTAAAAAGTTGGTTCCAAAGATAACTCTCTCTCTCTCTCTCTCTCTCACACACACACACACACACACACACACACACACATATATATATATATATATATATATATATATATATATCTGCGTGTGTATGTGTTTTCTTTATTATTTAAAGCATTGAATACTCTTATTATTATTTAGGATGTTTACGCGTTTATGATATATATATATATATATATACAGGGTTTATGATATATGTATATATGTGTGTGTATGTGTGTGTGTGTGTATATACACATGATGCGATGGGTAAATTGTCACCATTTTATCTTTTAATTTCGCTTATGCGCGCTGTTTGTTTTTATTTTGTCAACTGCTCAGGGTAGAGTCAGTTGGGCACCGTCTGTGAGAAAAAGAGCACGGTGATGAAATTCATTCCGCAACAAATTTGGAAATAGCATGCTGTACTGCTTGGCATTCACGCCAGAAGGTCGAATACGAAGATTTCGGAGTGTTTGTCGATCTCAGGACAGTGCAGAGGATTCAGAAAGAGTTCAATGACTCTAATGATGATTACGAAGGTGTTTGGAGTGATCACTCGTGATGGCGACGTTATGCCTCCATTGATCATTCCACAGGGCCTCAGACTCAACACGGAGGAGACTACACCAAGTGCCTTGATGGTGTCGTGTCAAGAGGGTGACTGCTGGAAAACCCTATCTTTGGTAACAGGAAGCTGGACAATATCACACAAGCAAGAGAAAACAGTCATAGCTGTCAGACAATTTCTGCGACTACAGCACCCCTTACATCTGGCCATCTAACTCCCCAGACTGCAACTCTCTTGACTGTTATGTGTGGGACGCAGTTGATCGAGAGACCAACAAAACTCCTCGTAACACCAAAGATGAACTGATTTTGACAGCATTCACCAACTTAAACAAGGAGATCGTCCAGAAGTGTTGCAGGAGATTCCGAAGTCGTCGGGAGGCGGTGGCTGAAGACGGTGGCGATTTTATTGAATATATTTACTCTTTAGTATGTCAAGATATTTTTATCTAATTTTGGTAAATGTATCTGTTAATGTAAGATGTCAGTAGTATTTTCATTTTTGCATATTTTAGGCGACAATTCATCGCAAAATGTACATATATGTATGCATGTGTGTTTGTGTGTGTGTGTGTGAAATAGCGCGCACATACATGGGATATCGAGATCTATAATTTTTTTTATATCAAGAACAATTTTAGGGGAAAGATGTATGACAAATGGAAAAAAAAAGTTTTCGTGTGGCGCGTTTCGTCCGTTAAGATTTCATCGGACTAAGTTTATGTTTAATTTGATAAACACTAAGAGAAATCATCTTTAAATATCAAATTCCCAGCGTCCGCCGTTCGTGCACATGCGCAGTCGCATCAACAAAATTAATAAACATGGTCCGATGAAATCCTAAAAGACGAAACGAATCAGACGAAAACATTTTCCGCTTTGTTTGACCTCTTTTCCTAAAACATATATATAGATATATGTATGTGTGTGCGCGCGCGTGTGCAGTGTGTGTGTGACCTGAAATATTAGAGGAATACTCTAAAAACGCTGACTGTAAAAGAGATTGAAAGACAAAAACAAAAAGGACAAAACATGTTCCTGCCTGTAAAAAATCAAGGTAATTTTCATCAATTATAAAATTCATTTCACTCAGTTTTCACTAAAACCTGCAAAGATGATTAAACTCATCAAAATCGATAATTCATAATATACCAAATTTGTAAGTTAGAAAAACTCCTGCTGTTATATTAATGACCGTTTTCCTGGCCATTTCCGTCACTAAAAAGTAAAAGTTTCTTTTTATTCTAGCGGAATATACTTTGCAATGGCTGAAAATGTGATGATCTGAAAAATTGTAAACAACAATAACAATACAAAAGAAAGGATTCAGTTGTCTGACATACATTTGATATGAGCAAGATGATTGAAGGTAAAAAAAAATTTGTATGATTTAAAATTTAAGATTTCCTCTTTTTCTCCATAAGATAAGATCATTACAAAAAAAGGTTCTTGTCCGGTTATACATAATAAACATAAAATGACTGAAACTTGACGTAGGCGTTTGTTTTGGTGCTAATTTCTGGTGTGTTCGAGATTGAAACCTTTCATCGTTCAGTTGCGAGTTAGACTGTTTTTGAATGTTTGCACTTTGTCCACAAATCAATGCCTTAAAAAGGGAAGATGAAAAGTTGCACTTTAGCTATATTTTACTCTCTACGAATGAAGAAGTAAGTGTTGGAACGGCGACAAAAAAAATCAGAATGTTTAATTGAATCGTGCTGCATCTCCTCGGACGATCAAAAAGTGGTTTGGCAGATTTCGTCAGGTTGATTTTAACCTGAACGATCAAGCATGTTCTGGGCGACTTTCCGATGTCAAGACGTTCGGCTTACCAGCGTAGAGAATAAACCGACGATTTCGACGGAAGATATTGGTAAGAGTTTTAAAATCGATATCTCAATTCGAAAAGACTTGTTTTTTGGTTGGGTCAAATCGTAAAGGTGTAATTTTTCACCAAGACAACACAAGAGCGTTTGTTGCAAAACAAACATTGCAGAACCCTCCAGCACGCACCGTATTCTCCAGACTTGGCTCTCATTTGTTCAGGTCTCTACAGAACAATTTAAATGACAAAAAAGTTGTATAGTCAGTTGAAAACTACCTCACAATATTCTTCCAACAAAAAAATACAAAGCTCCTAAGAAAATGGCTACAAAAAACTAGTAGGATGACGAGAGACAATTATTAAACACAATGGTGTTATGGGACATTACCCATAATAACATAATGGACTAGCGCATACGTAATAAATACTGCACCTCAAGAGGAAGCAGGGAGTTCCGCCTGAAGTCGGACGATCGGCTGACCGGCTGATCGGTTGAACTTTCTGCCTTCGGGCGGGGAGGGACCCAAACGAGGCTACGCCGGATGGCGGAGTCTCTTTCGAGGAGGTAAACCGACCCTGAACCCGTTTATACGGGTTCAAAGGGCATATTTTTGGCCAAGCCCACGGGCTCGGAGATCCCACGTTAAACCGGCATTGTGCCACATGATGCCCTCGTGGGGGGGGTGACTAAATACTGTTCAGTCTGAAGTCTGGAATGAGGTCCGTCAGGAGTCTGTCAGTCAGTCAGAGCGACCGAGTCAGTCAGTCGAGTCAGAGGCAGTCCGAAACAGAGTCGCGTTCAGACAATTACTACTAAACCTGATTGTTCGTACTAACATTTTCTACTTCTCTGTATATATTCCTGTTTGTAATATATCTGTGTTATTCCATATCTGTGTTCGAGTTCTTCTTTATTGGTTCTACCTTGGACTATCACCGTGGTACAAGGAACTGGACCATAACAAATGGGTACTATGTACTTTTGACTAATAAATATGTTTTTCTGGGTATGCAAAATTCTGTTTTTAATTTTCTAATTGGGTACGAACTTTTGCAATGATTTCATAGTATCCTTCGTGTTGTAGATATTTACTCATCCCCCACAAATCAGGTTGTGACACAAGGTCGGTTTAATGTGGAGAGCCCGAGAGCGTACACCCGGGTAAGGAACAAAAATTCCCCGAGTCCCCGCAACCGTCGGTTGCGCTGGCCTCGTTGCGTGCACCGATCCTTCTCTCTAGTGCAATGAGAAGGCACGGCTGTTCCCCAGGGCCAGGCTCCTCTCAGTATAATTTTCCTCAGTTGCCCCTCTGTCCTTTGACAGAGAAGCCTCTGAGCGCACTCTGTCCAAGGACCGAGACGCAACTGGGAGATGATAAGTAGATGTATACCTAATCAAAAAGAGTATGGTACACACTTCGTATCCTTCGTATTGTATGAAGTGACACTACCCTAGTAATGCTGTTTTCATCCATTTACATGTCGACCTATAAACTGTCGGCTGAATGCTTATTACCAAGACCGGCTCAAGGTACTGGCAACTCGGGCAGTCGTCCGGGTGGCAATCAAGGCGAAGGGCGCCATCATGCCGCCATGTGTTCTATTTCGGATCAAAAAGAATAAAATGCGAAAATAAGAAATAAAACGAAATAAATAAAAATAAAAGAATATTAAATTTCTTGAATGATGTAACATTTTTGAATTTTTTATTATTAATTCTTTCTGTATCTGTCAATATTTATTATTTATCGGACTATTGCCAATTCTACAGGTCTTAATATTTTGATTCATCCATATATATATATATATATATATATATATATATATATATATATATATAGAGAGAGAGAGAGAGAGAGAGAGAGAGAGAGAGACGGATAGGTAGATAGATAGAGAGAAAGACGGATAGATAGATAGATAGATACATAGATAGATAGATAGATAGATAGAGAGAGAGAGAGAGAGAGAGAGACGGATATATAGAAAGAGGGAAAAAAAGAAAGAAAGATGTTTATCCTTGTGTAAAGTAACAAACTTTTTATCATTAGACAATTATTACCTACCGACATATACAGGTGTGATTTCAGACAAATGTTTGTGTATATAAAAAGAAAAAAAATTGTTTGAAAACACACACACGTGAAGTTTAAGGGTAAATAGATTTACGTGCGCTCGCGTCTGTATGTGTGTTTGTGTGTACGTGTCTGTATTTAAAATGTTTCTTTTTTATCATTTGACTATTAACAGTCTGTTTCACACAATGCGACTTTTAAAAATGGGCGTTTGTTTTCCTTGGACGCTCCCGAGCACTATAGTTCTTTTCACAGTTTCTTTAGACAGTTCAAAACAATTTAATTCTATTGGTTTTTTAATCCATTCACATTTTTGAATTCTATAATTTTCTATTTTTCTTCCATACACAGATTCAGTTTCTTCCTCTGGTTTTCCTTAACCGTTTTTATTATAGTCTTATCCACTATTGGAGTTTTTGATTTCATTTTTAGTTACAATATGTGTTTTGATAACATGGTGTTATTTTTTTAAATCAGTATCACCCCAAGCAAGGCACTACGGACAATAAGATGCAAGGGTGTGGAGGAATTGGAAAGAGAAACATTATTAATGAGAAGAAAGAGAAAAGAGTAATCAGCTGGAGAGTAGATAATGATTGACATTACATTTAAATTTTTCCAGATTAAAGTTGGCTAGAAAGCATGGAACCGGAACTGAGTTCCACAAACAAGAAGTACGAGATAAGAAACTGTTAGCATAGAAGTTACGGCAACATAAAGCTAGCTCAATTGTAAATTGATGATATTTCGCCGCTAGTTTAGTATTGCGCTTAAATTCATACAATCTTACCAACATCACTCAACATGATCATAAACAATCAAAAATATAAACCTAAACCAACTCCAAAAAATCGTCTAAACTCTTTAACATTTCCTTCTCCAACATCCATGGTGTTTGTACCAACTTCTGCAGTGTGGAATCGTTCCTCTTTGAAAACTCTTGATATACTTGCTCTCTGCGAGACTAACCTTAACTTGTCAATCCCCGCCTCTGATTTCTCGATTCGCGGTTACCTTCCACTCCTTAGAAAGGACTCTAAAGTGTCCACATACATGGCCAGGAAGTTTATGTCCGCGATCATCTCATGCTGGCTAAGGAACTCTCTCTTGAATCCCCAGACCACACGTATAAGTGTCCCCGTCTAACTCTCCTCAATTCAGTAAGATATCTGTTTATATTTCTGAGATGAGGTATTATGTACACTATTTACATTATTCCGACTATTTTCCTCATCTTTGTCGCCATATTTATTACAACGATTCGACCGTTGTACGCTCCGGCCTTCTTCAGGTGGTTGGAATGTCGAATTGAACCCTTTATTTCGCCCACTGGAGTAGACTGTTCTACTTCCACGTGCCATGTTTAATGGATGTCAGTTATCAGTTATCTCCTGTCAATTCCCCTCTCCAAGTTCTCCACTGCCTTAATCGGGTATTAAACTCACACTCTTTCGGTTCTGTCACTGGGTCTAACCAACGCCTTTATCCTCGAGGACATCTGTGTATGAATTTCTGGATATTATAAACCTAATGTCTCAGCAACCGTTTTTTACTAGTACTCATATTGCAATTTTTTGCTGTTATCTTTTACATATTTTTACCAAAGCTCATGTTGCAATTTTTCTTTCTATTATGGTGTCGTGATCAAACAATATAACAGAAAAAGGAATGAGCGAGCGATGCGGGGATAGTGATTATTTTCGTTTATAAGACTTTGTATATGTGTTAATTTTATTTTCCTCGATTAATGATGTTTTAGTAACCTTTGTTTTAGATGAAATATTTACTAATACAATCTAATTGTATAAATTTGAATTTTGCATATTAGCTAGTCTTTATCTAGCATGAATGAACAGTCAGCTTGTCCCATCATCACGACAACAAGTCTGTGTCGGGAAAAAACCACATCAATTGTTGTCTTCCTGTTTCTTGAGTGTGTGGACCGTCTTGATCTTGTAAAGAAGATAGGTGTAGAAAGTGCCATGGAAAGATTTTCAAAACTGAAGGCTAGAAAAAAATGTCTTAGGTAGGATAATGAACTTTTTTTTAGCTTGGCATTACGTTGTATATTATAATAAACTCGTTATTCTGCATTTTCAATTTTTTTTTCCTTGTGAAAATTTTAAAATATTATACATATAAAAGCGCAGAATTTCATCTTGCCCGGGTGCTGGCACCCTAGGGCAAGCCCTGCTGATTAACTAATTCTCTTTTATTTCTTTTTCCAATTTCAAATATCTACTCGATTTTGTTCGAATCCAGTCTCTTAACATCAGTATGCTGCTTCTTGATGACTTGGACGGGGCGTCTCGGTAATGTAAACTCCTTGGTGATTTCAGGTTGACATATTTCTCATAATATTTCGATGACCTTTGTTCTCATCTCTAAAAGCATCCTTTCCGTTGTGAGATTTAATCAACTGCACTAAAATGTCAAGCAGAAGTCTCCAAGGTTTATGCAGTCAGTTTGTTTCATATAACGTGAATGGAAGCATTTAATACAAATGTGTCAAGTTAGCCATAACTTTTCATTAACTTATTTTCAGCCTCATCATGCATTCAGATGTCTATCCTCGTGCTGCGCTACATGTGAATGAGACAACTTGCACAGCAGTTTCTGAGTGGCGACAGAAACTATTTCTGAAAGGATTTTGTCAAAAACTTACAATTTCTTCCTAAATTTCAGACATATCGATGTTTTTTAGTTAAATTGGCCATTTCTTTTGCTCGCCTCTAAGATGCAAAAACAAAAATAGGCAAAAATATATCCGGCGTTGATATAAGTTGAGTTTTACAATAGGACGTTTACCCACAGGCTTTATGCTATAATTGTATGTACCTAATCTAACTGTAATAATGCAATATTATTTGCTCGACTCTGTATATAATCTACCTTTCTTTAAAGAAAATAGGAAAATATATCCTAGGTCTTACGTGCGAATTTGACATCTGATAGGGCAATGTTTACCCAGGCGACGTAGTCTATCAGTATATTTACCAAGCCTAACTCCATAATGCTGTAAGATTATTCGCTCAATTCTGTATAGGATCCACCTTTCGTTAAAGAAAAACGTTAGGGAATATATTCTGGGTAGATAGTATGATATTAGGTTGTTGCAAAAATAATGTCGGTTTTTGACGTTAAAAATAGGTCAAGAACCGACATCATTTTTGCACCAACCTATTAGTTTAATGTTGATGCCATATTCTTAGCCCAACTCTGTAACGCTGTAGATCATTATTTAATATTATGAGATTCCCTCTTCTTAAAAAGAAAGAAAAGGGGAAAATATTCTGGGTCTTATATGCGAAGTTAAGGTTTCTGATAACGTTAATCAAAATGCCGTAGTTTCAGTAACTGATTTTTTTTTACCAGAGCTCATATTACAATTCTGCAGTTATTATTGTTTTTCTCTAGCACTCCATTTTACTGGTTCTCATATTGTATTCATTTCTATGCTTGGCTGGCTTTAGAGATTTTTGTGGACTAGTATAGGCGCTGATTACTTTTCGATTTTCCAGTGATGTTCTCTGTCTATTATTTCAACCTCATCCTAAAAGGGGCATTGATCACACTTTTCACTTCATATGTGATCAGCTACGCCTGATTTTTCGATTTCTCCTCGTGTTAGGGCTTTACGGTGTTCCTGTAGTCTTATTTTAAGGGAACGGCCTGTTTCGCTTTTATATTTTTTACTACAACTGCATGGGAGGACGTAGACACAGTTATTCCCTATGAGAGGTCTTACTCGGAAGAGGTGTCTGCGAAGTGTTGAACCACTTTTGAAGGTCGTCCTGATCCAAACTTACAGCGCCCATCTAGATATTAATCAGGGTTGACGTTGCTTAACAGCAGTGATCTTACGGGAACCAATGTTTCAACGTGAAATGGGCGTAAACTGCTTACTCCAAGATATACCTTTTTTTTAAAAAGAAAAAGAGGGTAAAATTGAGGTGTATACGAAATTCAGATCTTTAACAGGATAATACTCATCTAGATCGGAGGCTGCCAAACAGAGGGACAGATAACTAAGTGAATGATAACTAAATGAATGATAACTAAGTGAATGATAATTAAATGAATGATAACTAAATGAATGATAATTAAATGAATGATAACTAAATGAATGATAACTAAGAGAATGATAAGAGAATGATAACTAAATGAATGATAACTAAGAGAATGATAATTAAATGAATGATAACTAAATGAATGATAACTAAATGAATGATAACTAAGAGAATGATAAGAGAATGATAACTAAATGAATGATAACTAAGTGAATGATAACTATGCGTATGATAACTATGCGAATGATAACTAAGAGAATAACCATAAACCTATTTTGTTCAATACAATGCACTGAATACACAAAATATAAAGACAACAACCATATTTGTTTATCAAAAACTTATCAAAGAAGGCGACATTAGCAATAAAATAGTTATATCACACCAAGTGCGCACATATCCGAATCTCACAAACTAAGCTGCCAAAAAGGTGAGATTTGTGAAGCTGGCGTTTATCTATTAAAATATAATCAATATTTGCTTTGTAATTGCTGCCTCCAACCAAGAGAAATGCTTTCATATTTTCATCAGTCAACCTCATTACATGTGCTGACTTTATATACTTTAGATTTTATAATGATCTCAGGTAAAATATATGATATAATTCGCTGAAGTCAGTCCTTTTTATATGCGGAATTCTTCAAACCAGTTTAAAAATGGTAATGCAAGTTAAATCATGGTCGCTGCAGCAGGACAGTAATCGCTTTTCTTAGAAACTTCATTGCAGGTACTTATACAAAAAGCGTTCGGTTATAAAAAGTCATCGAATTTTTTATTTCACTGATTTTCCTAAAACTTATATTACTGTCAGATGTAAAAATCAGGTTGGCCAAATTTTGGCATTTTCCTTACATTTATTTTAATATTTTTCTACATAGTAAGTTTAAGTACAATCTATTGATAATTCCCTATAAATAATTAAATTTTAGCTCATTTGTGGGACAGTGCGGTGGGGGTGGGGGTTCAGGATGAACTGATATCACGGGCAAGATCCGGTCCGCAGGCAGTAGTTTGTTGAACCCTGATCCTGATCATTCATTGTACGTAGGCTAATTCCATAATACAATAATCTTGTATATAAATATTTACAAGAATAATATATATGTATCAAGCTTTTTCACCTATCTAGCTGGATTGCCTACTCAATATCAGTATAACACGGTCAACAAAAATAAATAAATAAATGGTGTCGAGACAGCAAACATCTTTTTTAGCTAATTTGAGGGCGCTGAATCTAAAAATGACCTTATTTTTTCTTAGTTAGCTACCTTTTTTTTTCTGTACAGAAATACTTCGTTTTTGGAAAAAAACATTTTTTATGTTTTCTGTATATATGATATTTACCGATGGAAATATTTCTCAAAATGAAATCGTAGAAACCTCTCAATTCATATTTAAACAAACAAATATTGGTCTGCTTATTGTGGAATACTATTTTTCCAATAACAATTATACTCCAAGTCTTTAAAAATAACACGATTGTATATACCAAAACCAAGAAGTATTTTCATCAAATCATTTAATAAACTAATGAAATTAACAACTTCGTGAAAATAAGAACTATGGTAAAAATTTTCTCTTTTTTGATTGTCTGCCATCTTTAATGTCATTTAAGTTCCTTTTGATACTCCAACAGTATCATGTTCAATAGAATAGATGCATTTTCTAGGTCCCTTACTGACGGTCATGTCCACGGTCTTACTGACACTGATCTTCATGTTGTATTTCTCGTACCTTGTTGAGTTGGTTAGTGTGTGTCTGCACCTTGATTCTGTCATTGTTCATCATTGCCTGTTCGTCGGCGAATATGAGTCTTTGAAACACAACAATATATCAAATGCATTATTATATAAGAAGCTTTAAATTTGCATAAATCAGATTACACTGGTGAACAAAGACATTTCTGAAATGGTGTCAAGACAGCAAACATCTTTTTTAGCTAATTTGAGGGTACTGAATCTGAAAATTACCTTACTTTTTCTTAATTAGCTATCGTTTTTGCTGAACAGAAATGTCTCATTTTTGAAAAAAAAAAGCATTTTTTCATTTGTTTCTGTACATATGATACTGACCGATGGAAATATTTCTTAAAATAAAAACGTAAAAATCTCTCAATTCGTATTTAAACAAACAAATATTGGTCTGCTTATTGAGAAATAGTATTCTTGTAATAACAATTAGACCCCAAGTCTAAAAATAACACGATTGAATATACCAAGACCATCAAATATTTTCATCAAATCATTTAATAAACTAATGAAATGAACATAACAACACCGTGGACATTAAAACTATGGTAAAAAAGTTTCTCTTTTTTGATTGTCATGTTCAATGTTATTTAAGTCCCTTTTGATACTCCAGCAGCAGTCAGCCATCATTCGTGTGTCCCACCGTCCCTGGTAGCGTTCTTCCATTGTTTTCATATCCTGATAAAATCATTCTCCTTGCTCATCACTCACATCACCGCAATTATCCGGAAATTTATCTAGATGGTTATGTAAAAATGAATCTTAATATTCATATTAGCGCCTGTATCCTGTAGACATTTCAACTAATCCCTTGTAGTTTTTCACCACGTCAACAAACGATGTCCAAGCGCGTAATTCCAGATCAGGGTGTGATTAGATATTCCTAATCCCGCGTGGAGGACAAATGTTGTGATGAAACCATTTTCAACATAAGATTTTAGGGTTTCATTTTTTTATGTCACCTTAATTATCAGGTTTACTAAAGTGTATTGCTGATAAAATTTATCAGTTAAATTTGAATTTTGGCGATAAATTGAAAAACTTCGGTATTTCTATTTCAAAATTTTTGACTCAAAAACCCTTTTTTTTCTTATAAAAGCCATTCCAGAACCCGCATATCCAAGAACAGCACTGGCATCCACAGAAACCGTTACGTTGATGATTTAACTGAAGCAAACGTCTCGTCGTAATTTCGTAAATTTCCGAGTGGATCAAGTCTCCAAACACAGACGACTGAGTAGGTGGATTCCGAAGTCGACGCTGAGATAAATAATCTGTGATTGGAATCGTACGTTTATGAAATCAGTTATCATTATTTATCAATAATCCTTTCGTTGTCAACCAAGCAGACAGAACACAGTGGATTGGAATTGAGTTGTGAGCAGATACATGAAAGCGGAAGAAGAGATTCAGAAGGGACTGCGTCTTTGATGATAAGATGGAAATAGAAAATGGAGAAATAACATTTGAATCGAAACAAAGATGGCGGAAATATTGGTGAAATAAATAGAATTTAGAAAGAAAATTTGGAGACGCGTTGATGTCATTGAGATTTGTTTCCTGCTTTCTTGTGATTATTTTCCTTCTTCAAACCTGGCTCTCCGCAAAGAAATTGCTTTAGAGACAGTAATAGGAAAAAGGTAAAGAAAGAAAAAAGAAAGAAAAAAGAAAGAAAGAAGGAAAAAGAAAAGTAAATTGTGATAGAATGAGAAAGACAGAAACAAAGAAAAAGAAACTGATAGATAGATAGATAGATAGATAGATAGATAGATAGATAGATAGATAGATAGATAATGTAGGTGTACATCGTTAACTGCTGTTTAGCAAGTTCGTCTTGCAGTCCATAAAGCGTGTCAGACTATGGTAAGATAACAATTACAAATGGCGCTTCGCTGTGCTAAACAACGCTAACATTCAGAGAGATCTGTATACTTATGTACTGTCAAGCTTATTTATTCTTATAGTAGAGGTTGTTTTTTTTTTTGGGGGGGGGGTCGGATTTTTTGCAAGGGTTCACATTGATTCTGACTTTCACAATGTATCCATTGATTCAGAAGAAGTCGGAAATGACGTCTGCAACCGCTACCAATGCTAATCATGTGATTATCTTTGACTGAAAGGCGGGAAAAATGTCGAAGAGAAACAAAAATTGCATCAAGCAGACGATAACGGGAAGTAAAGCGAGCTAAGTAATTAGCCAGTTGAAGCGAGATATGGGTGTGAGGAGTTTAGCTCAGTCTAACACAAAGTAGAGCCCCTAGTGAAGTCGAACTTACTACTAAGTATGAATAATTTACTAGTCTCGCTCGTTAAACATAACACGAAGGTGAAACGCAGCTAAACAATATTTAGTAACATTAGTTCCGTCTTAACTCACAGTTAAGTTGGAACTCACGAACTAGGATGAATGTTTGTGTCAACTAAAGACGAGGAGCCCTCTATTAAGCTTAGTTTAGTTTAGCAGAATCTATCTTACACTTGTATAAGTCCATACATTGAATATTGCTGCCACATCTGGTCTGGTGCTTCTGCAATATATTTAGAGATTCCTGACAAAAAAAAATCTGAAATTACCAAGATCTTTACATATATATATATATATATAAATATATATATATATATATATATATATATATATATATATATATATATATATGAGAAATTATACTCGTTCAGAAAACCTTCGGTGTCTTGATTTGCAAATAACCAAACCAATACCAAAGGGAAAAAAAGGTATAAAAAAAGAAAGAACAAAGAACAAGTACGTCAGCCGAAAATAATCGTCTAGCATGCAAGTCCAAAGTCCAAAGAAAAAAAAACCGATACGAGTAAGCAAAATAACTAAATAAAGTGCTCAATACAATAAGTAGAGCAGATCTTATTAAACCTAAAGAGCCAGACAAAGTTTCACCTACACGGATAGGTTGGTAAGTTTGTCTGGCTCTTTAGGTTTAATTATATATATATATATATATATATATATATATATATATATATATATATATATATATATATATATATATATATTGATGAATATCAAGCACTTAAAATCCTATGGGACTTAAAATCCTATGGGACTTAAAATCCTATAGGATTTTAAGTGTTTGATATCCATTAATTAATAATTTTGTTCTGTCTCTTAACATGGAGCTCTCCCTGGATCTATATCCTCCTGAAAATTCGATTCGGATTACCATATTGTATTATTACTATATATATATATATATATATATATATATATATGTGTGTGTGTGTGTGTGTGTACGTACTAGGGACGAAGGTCTATGTATACAACACATGTATTCCACGCCTTACATTTTTTCCAGTATAAATAATTTTGTGTAATATAAAATCAATTATTGATAATTTTCACTATCCCTCCGTACTTGTATTTTTTTTTATTTCCCCTTTCCTCATTTAGGATAATTGTTCCAAGCCACATTATTTACGAAGTGTAAGTAAAACGCTTATTGTTTAGCGAGAAAAGACGCAAGTAAAATCAATGAATTTCCCCTTGGAAATTCTATACGGATTACCATTTCTCTCTCTCTCTCTATATATATATATATGTATGTGTATGTGTGTGTGTGTGTGTGTGTGTGTGTGTGTGTGTGTGTGTGTGTGTGTGTGTGTGTGTGTGTGTGTGTGTCTGTGTGTCTGTATATGTGTGCGTGCGAGCATCACTTAATGCCAATTTCTAGTCTATGGAAAAAATAGTTTCAGAATAGTTAATATGTTTATTTCTGTGTCTCCTGAATTTAACCGTGATTGGCTTTGAATTCTTATGTTCAAAGGTTTTACTTGACTGTTCCTTCCATTGTCGGCATCATTCCTTTTACAATCTGCTATGGGGCCTATTTTTTTTCTTTTGATATTTATAATGAATATTCTTTCTTTTGACTTTCATCTATCGTCATCAGGCTATTGGGAGCCTTCTTACGAACCTTCTTCCGGCATCTTCGTTATCGAGTAGACTTTGTCTGACTATTGTCTGAGTGGAAGCATTGACTTTCTTGTTTAACCCTTTGATGCTTCCAGAATTTTCGTCCGCCAAAATATCTAAAAAAATATCTTACATTTGTAATTTGTGATCCTCTATACTGACTTCTCGACATCACCATGTTTTTGAGAGATAGCAGCTAGAGTGCAAGGGAATAATGTCCAACTGCTATATTTCCCCTGAGGATAGAAATAATTTCGTTACCAGTTTCACTAAATTACTTAATTAAGAATTATTTAAAGAATATCTTATCATTTTTATCGCAAAGAAAAAGGAAAATTCTAAGGTTACCATAAAAATTCTTGATATAAATTAGAGAATGTCATGTTTTGCCATTAATAATTTATGTAATTATATCTAATTAATTCTCTAAGTTATTAATTATTAAAGGCCTTATCTCAAGCATTCATTATACAAATACATTGACATTTCAATTTATTCAAATGATTGCTCACAATAAGAGTAATTGAGTAATTACTGGATTTTTTTTAATACGGAATTATTTTAACTAGACTATCCGTGACCATTTGGGTCACTGGCGGTTCAGGTTATAAAAGACTGAAGTTGATTTAAACATTACATTGAAATGAAAGTTAATTTTATTATAATTCATTTAAATATTTCAATTCGTTCGTGTCATCATTGGTCTGGTTTGCAAATTCATGTTTAACGTTTTATTGATTGTTTACAACATTTAATAGGAATAGAACTTCCAGTTTAAACTTGAACTTTAAATTAGATTAATTTAAAAATATTTTTTAATATGTCAAAAACTATTTTAAATCATATTCACGTGAAAATATTTTTTTTAAATATACCAAAAATATTTTTTAAATATTTAAAATATCGTTAGTTTAAAGAACGCTGAAACAAATAATTACTCTCCAAACAACTGTACAAAGCAGCAAAGCGGGTTTTTTATGACTGTCTTTAACTTTAAAATATATTAATTCATAAAATCTTCTGTTCTGTTTGAAGTTAAAAAAAAATACTTACTCTATAAACAACTCGTATTTTTAAGTCTTATTCTCTTAAAATATTTTAAAGTCAGATTAACTTAAAAATATTTTTAAACTATTTAAAATATTACTTGTTTAAAGGAAGCTGAAATATAAATAATTACTATACGAACAACTGGACGAAACAGTAAAGCGGGATTCTCTTTGTGTCGGTCTTTAACATAACAATATTTTAATTAAAAAAATTGTCTGTTCGAAAAAAGTTAAAATAAAAATACTTACTGTATAAATGTTGTAACCTAGAAAGGATTACTGAATGTGGAATAGCCAAAACGGAAGTTGGAAATGAAATTGTAATCTTTATAACATCAACAAAATACGATACACGCCTGCGGCGTGAAGTAGATAAACCACTGCTAGTGATGGACTATTTAAACAGTATATTACCTCCACTTACAATTGTGTCCAACGTATTTATGAGGGTTGGGACATGCATATTAGTGTTCATGGGTGCAGTATATAACAATAAACAACTCGTAAATCATTAGGCGTCGAGTGGATGCATAACACAAGCACGCAAGCACGTAAGCAATCACAGAATTTTAGTATTACACAAATGAATATACTATAAACGTTATTGTAGTTGGTATGTAAGAAATTTAGTCGTGTAGTTTTTTTTTATATTAAAATCCGAACGCCCAAATTTCAGATAATAAAATAAAATAAAAATAGCTTCATCTACCGCAAAGAAAGTTAGTTTTCTGTCTCGCGCCAGAAAGTTTTTTCTCGCCCGAATCCATCCATCAAATCTATAAATCAACTATTCGCCCTTTCATGGAATAATACTGTCATATATAGCCTGGAAACCCCGCTGTTTGTCTTAATGTCCTCAACAACACCCAAAGACAAATGGTTGTTCTTGATCTGGCATCTCGTTTACAATCGCTCTCTTACAGACGTGCCGTCGCTCCCCTCTGTCTTTTCTACAAATATTTCACGGTAACTGCTCCGACGAGCTACTTTTGCTGATTCCCAAATTGCATGAATTTAAACGTGCTACTAGGTTGGCATCTCGGTCCCACCATTTCACTGTCGAAACGGTTAAATGTAGCCGTCTCTTCTACTCCGATAGCAATATATATAAATACGAGGTATTAAAAGGAAATGAAAAGAATGGTGCCTAAATACATTTACCATTTTTATTAGATGCATGACAACAATATTACATAATATGAACATGTAGAGTGCAAACCTCATCTATTGTAAGCACCATGTTTATATCATGTAATATTAACGAGTTTCTGGATCCGCTCAGCTTGCAATCAAAATTCATTGTAAATGGATCAAAACTCTAAACAAGTTTTCTGACAATGCTATGCTTACATATTCGATATATTTCATAATAGGTACCTCTACTAATTCGCGAAACCTAAGGTTTAAAATGATTTTATATAAATGAAAAAGCTTTCTTGAAGCTTTAATTTTTGCTTTAATTGAAAGTCAAAGGATAAAATTTACTCTAGTGTATTTCAAACATAAATTATATTGATTGGGATCGATTTTTCCTTCTAAAATAGTTGATTAGCGCCCTTTTTTATTCGTCTTTCATCGGAATGTAATTCTCTGTATTAAAAAAATCTTACAAAAACACAATTTTCTGAAATTTTATTTGATATATATTACCTGATTTAAAATATATGTAATCTGATTTGTTAAAAAAATATTTACTTTAAAACAAACAGTAGTTGTGTTTTAACCGACATCGCCATGTTTTACGTAATGGATGAAGAGATGGCAGCTTGATTGTCGTTCTACGGAGACTTTTTCTGTAAAACATAATTTAAGAAAATGACGTGAGCGCCTTTTTATATAATTTTTATAATTAATTTTTTTTAAAAATGTAAACAATTCTTGTAAAAATTCATTATTCATTGAAAAACATTTTCTTAAGAAATAGTGTCCTTAATAAATCTTATTTATAAAAACAATTAAAAGTTTTTCTAATGTCAGTTTTGTTGTATTTTTTTATTTTACGATTCAGAGCAGATTTTCGAGAAATGAGTAGCAGTTTGAAAAATAAAATTGATGATTTATATTCTCCAGGGACTCCTGCTTTTAACTAATAAAAAAATTGAGATGAAAATTTAATTTCTCGAAATTTCATGAAATTGAATAAGTGGCGGGGAAGGGGTAACATGTAAAAAAGAAAATTTTTTACCAAGATTTTCTAAGACAAAATATTTCAAAAATAATTTAATTCATTTTAGAATAAGTCCTGAATGTTTCATTAAAATCTGACAATTATTTGATTTTGCAAGAATTTCCAAATCAATGTATTTTTCACCGGAAAAAAAGATTTTAACCAAAAGGATTAAAAGTGTAATAAAATAATTTAGAAAAATACTTTGATCTTTTCTTTTAATAATATCATAAATATTTTGAAGACAAAACTTTGTTTTTATTAAGTTTGGGGCCTTTTTTCACCAGGCTACGCTGTTTTTTTCAGCGAAAAAGTGGAGGTATCTATTTCATAGTTAGAAAGGCCTAGAATCCCTTGAGATTCGAATTTATGTGAAAAAAGGCTTAAGTAGAGTGTTATTTTTTAAAGTTTGCGCCAAAACAAAAACAAAATATGTAGATCGTGTACGAAGATCGATTAGGCAGTAAAAAAGCTTTCTAACAATGCTCTGATCCAGTGGTAGTGTATGGCTAAATTAGTGGAGATGCTGCTTCAGAAAATATATAGCCATTGATTTAATATTGTGTAAAATGAAATAAACATAAAAAGAAAAATTATGCACAAACTTAATAAAATCCCGAACGAAAAAATTATTTTTTACTTATAAATTATTACAGTTCGATATTGATCCATTCATTTAAAAATGAAATCCATTCTTCACTTTTTACATTGAGTGAAAAGGTTAATAATTTTGTCCTTGACCCCTGGATGACTGTCGAGGAAATTTTTCTCCAGTGAAAGCACTGCAAGTGCATTTAGTCTTAGTGTACCTTAGAAAAATGTTATTCTTTTCATTGTTGAAAAGCAGCGTTCTGGATGTAATGTAGTCATGGGAATTTTCAAGAGGATTTTTATCAGTTTCGTAATTTCACTGAGAACATCATCGAGATTAATTTCCAAAATAAACTTCAGCAGTTCAATTAATTTGCAATATTCATGAATGTCGGATCTACAATAGAAAAGAAAAGGTTTTCTTTGTCAATCATGGGATTTGCTTCAGTGATCAGTATTATCTTTTCTGTAAGCAGTTCATTCTTAAAACTAATGGAGCTTTTCTTGTTGAACAATTTAGCAACAGTTAAGTGTTTAGTGTAAGAATATCTATTCATTATATCAATACATATGCAGTCACACATACTTCCTTTGCTTCTTCCATCAGTGTCTTTGAAAGATTCTCAAAGTACTTCGATTTTCTTATTTCTAAAATAGTAGTTTTGAAATCTGTTATATATTCATTGACTTTAAACATACTAATTTCTCGAAATTGCATTTGGTTGTAAATTACTTCAGCATGAGGCATAAACTGATGAGAAAGCTCTAATAAAAAACATGAAATTATCATCATTCAGGTATTGTAAAATTCTTATTGCTTCTGTCGTGATTTGATCTGCATTTGATGTTTACGTTTTTAAGGGTTGCAAATTTTCATGAACTCTGTTCACAGTCCATATGTTAAAGTTCTACCTTGTCGAAGATGGACATGGAATGCTGACGTCCATATACTTCTTGAGAATGGTTACACATTTTGTTGATCTTGACAAAATTGTTGGAATAGCCAAAATGTTAGAGAAAAATATTCTTGCGTTCCGTGTAATACTTGCTGCATTTCTCATTATTAAATTAAATTGATGTGCATAACAATGAATGAAATGTGTGTCGGAGTTGCCTCCTCCTTAATTCCCTAATTGTTCACTAGAGGTCACTCTCCTTACACTATAAAAACTGGGGGACTTCTTGCCTCGTTCTTTTTTTTTCCACTTTGCATTTCAGCGGACGCATTTAAAAATGTAATCTCTCGTAGAGATCCGTGTTTTCGCCCACTTGTGGGAAAACACCATGAAATACACATACACGTACGTACAGACATTCACCAAAATACAAACTCTTTCCGTTCACACACAAACACAAATGTTAATGTCTATGTCCATTGTAAATCTTGTTGTCTAATACATATATTTGTTGACATATATATATCGGTCTTGTTTGTTTTCTTTTCATCTTCGGTTGGACACAACTAGAGTCCGCCGTGTTCTTGTAGTTGGACCCTCTTCTAGCAGGAATAAGCAGCACGTGTTTCCAATTCAACAACACTTAACTTAGGTATAGCTCCACGAAATCGCTAAAAAAAAAATAGCATAGCATGATGAAAAAGACGCCAAACTTGACGAAAACAAAATTTTATCGTCTAAATGTTAATGTTATTATAAAGAGGAAAGACCAAAGTTTTTTTTAATTTTTTAACATTTTTGTTTCTTTTTAAAACATTATAAATTTTGGTTTAAAAAAAAAATCAGCGGAACAAGTAAATAACCTAGGCAATTTTTACCACGTTTTTTTTTTTTTTTTGGTATGACACACATTAATTTGGAAAATCTTGCAAAAATATAAATAATTGTCGGATGTTAATGAAACTTTCAGGAACTATTCACAGATGATCGAAATTATTATAAATATTTTTTTTTAAAGTCATGGGAGATTTTTTTTTTTATTTATTAACCGCCCTCCCCCTAACTAATTTTATGAAAACACTAGAAACTCGAGTATAGGTTAATGATTACAATAGTTAAAAGCACAAGGCTTTGAGAAATGCAAATCATTTTTTTTTTTTAATTGGACCCCCCCCCCCCAACCTGAAAATCAGCTCTGAATTGTAACATACAAAACTCAATAAATCAAATACATTATTTAATTTCAAATGCTTTTATTTGCTTTTAGTTGTTTTTATGAATATGGACAATATTTTCTGAAAGCAAAATTTTTTTTGATAAAAAATGAATTTTTAATACAATTATTTGTTATTTCTTAAATTATAACAGACTTTTACATTTAAGTTGTTAAAATATTATAGAATTAGTTAAAAGCCGCATCACGTTTCCTAAGTGTTCTTATGAGATAGATCTTTTTTTAGCACGTTGTAAATTGTATCATTTTGACTAATCAGAAGATCCGCAGTAATTAAGAAATGTAATTTTGTGTTCAGAAAAATCGTTAAAATGGCTGTAATTAAAAAGTACGGAAGGTCACAAGCAATAAAACGTCACGTGGCTTGAGTGTAAGCGTTCTCCGCTGAACGTCGATTACATTATTGCAAATTCATCGTGCGAAACACATGCTGAGCATTTTGAATTAGCGTTTTTTACTCATTAAAAAAATTTGAACATCATCCTCAGCCACTTTCACCATCAACATTACTACATTTTTAAAAGTACCATTTATTTCATTTACATATTTCATTGCAATTTCAATTTTTTGAAGTTGTCTTACAGTTTTCAGTGAGTCGTGTTTATTTCAATTTCATGTGAATTTCTTATTTCAAACAAACTGTTTTCGATTCTATCCTTAAATGTTGTTGTCATCACCCTGCTCAAAAGGTGTAAAAAAAAAAATACATCAAGCCATTGTACAAACATAGATTAAATTTTAAAAAAAGGGATTTTTACAAGGTGATTACGGCTTGGTATTGTCGGCTAGCTGACCTTTGACCCAGCAAATGTCAAAGTCAATTTTGGCTTAATTTCAACACTGTTTTATTTATCGCTGAATTAAAAAAAATAAAAATAAAAAATATAAAAAATATTTAAAAAATCCTGGTTTCCAGTGTTCAGGAATAGCAATTTTAACTATTTTTTCATATTTTATCCCCAGAAAAAATTTTTATAATCATTTACACCAACCAATTTCACTTAGAAATGAAGGAGCATTCTTTGCTTTCAGGAAATACCTAGTTTCTTGGGGTGCAGATCAAAAGTTTCCTTGATATTTTGTTCAGATGATGACAAAAGTCATTTTTCAATTTTTTTTTTTTTCAGTTTAAATTGGCTGTAGTGTAACAAAATAACTTTTGATATATTTGTGATGATTTTTACTTTGGATAGAAATGTTTTATCATAGCAGATCTGTATTGACTTTAGGGGTCTATAGTTGCCCTCAAAAAACTGTACAGCACTTCTATTTTTCATTTATAGTATTTATAATTTCTACAAATAGTATCAATGAACTTATGGTGTAAGCTACAGTAATAAAAAAACAAAATAAAAGAAATTGGAATGCTGAAAGGTTTTTTTTTGTTTTTTTTTTACTTTAATAATTACGAGGTACTACACAAGCTGATTCATGTAAAAAAAACGTTACGTCAATTATGTCCTTCCGTATGATAACTGGAATCTCACGTTAGCTGTCGATATGTGATGACAGCAATCATTCATCACTTGTCAACAGCCAACGATGTTAAGATCGCCTTCTTTTTATTTTAAACAACATTTTTCTTTGAAGAAAGTATGCAAAAGTTTTTTTCAAAATATATTAAATAATCTTTAAATTTGCTAATTTTCGTCAAATAAATTTTGAAAAACATATAATTGATTTTTGGAAGAATTTTAAACTAGGATTTTAACTAGGATTTTAACTTAGTTTACAAAATTTAAAAATATGGCTGATATCGAGTTTTTTTTAGTAATTTCGCTGACAAAAAAAAAAAGATTTTTAACTAAAATTTTGGACATGCTAAGAATGAGTAAAAAAATTTAAAAAAATAATAAAAAAATACTTTCTGGTATTTCTTCTTAATAATGATATATATACTTAAGCAGGTAATTTTTTTCATCAAATTTAAGGCCGTTCTTGTCATGCTATGCTCTTTTTATTGATTTTCATGGAGTTACCTAACTTAACTCACACGGTCCCCTACATGTCTACGATAAACTGCTTTTATTTTGGCTTCAACTCCTCCTTTTCTTTTGCTTTTCATGACATTTAGAGCATCACATATCTGTACTATCCGTTTTTGTCCATTTCCTTGAAGGATTGTGTCTAATTGTTCTAGAATACGATTTGATATGCCATCTTCAGCTTGATTTTCTGGAATAAAGTATCTCAAAAACGCTAAAATATTTCTTCATTCAACACGTACCATATAACAATGACCATTTTAGTCTGTTCCGAAACATCAGTTGTGTCATCAGCCATAATGGCGACAAACGAAGCTTCCCTAATGTCTGTCCTTATCTCATGGTATATTTGTAGTAAGCAGTCAAGTATCCCATTCTGAATGATCTTAGAAAGACTTTTAAAACCCTACTGGTTTATAAGTCTTAAAAACTGGATCTAAAATTTATAAATCCTCTAAATATTCCTGGATTTACTGAATCATCTTTTTCACCATGTCCTCGTAAGGGAGTTCAGTCTATTATTTTGGATAAAATTTCACAGTTCTTTTTAACCTTCATGTTATGCTCATTGATTAAAAGTCTGTCTGCCTTACTAAGTTTCTACTTAATACTCACATTTCCTACAAGTGACAGTGAAACCCCATTTTCAATCTGCTTCTTTGACTTCTCACGTTTTACAGTTTTTCTTTAATTTTGTTTAAATTTCTAAGACTGTCTTTTGTCCACGTTACATCACGCCCAAACAACAAACACGGGAAACAAAACAATGTATTTTTCATTTTACAGCTACAGAGCCAACTTTTCTGTTGGGAACAGAATTATCAGAATTAAATATACCTTTTGTTGTTGCTTATTCTCGATTGAGATATTTGAATATCAGGTATAGAACGGTCCCTTTTCTTAACTGTAACTCTCTCATGGGGAGACAACTGTGAAAACCTAAGCTGTTGAAGTTCGCTTACTGTCACAGAACTTATTTCTTAAGGATTCAAGAAGGTAATGGTTAAATTATTAATATTTTTGTACAATAAAATAACAGAAAATATAATGAATTAAATAGAATACCTGGAAATATGATAGTCATCTACAGCTTATCACATTCAAGAATATGGTAAACGGTTATTATGCACAACACACTCGGAGTAAAAATAAATACTACCTTACACTCAGACAAGCGGATCGGCACTGCATGTGCTACAGAGATCGCTCTAATCAGCGTTCAGATTCTTTCCTCTGACATGCGTACAACATTCAAACACCGCATTACTGGAACTGTGAAACGCACAATTTCATATCAGGATTTTTGTAATCTTTCATGAACGAGATGATGGCTATTGACATTAAGCTTAAGGATTATATAATCTACAAGTCATAATATATGTAATTATATATATATATATATATATATATATATATATATATATATATATATATATATATATATATATATATATATATATATATATATATAAAATTATATATTATAAATTATGTAATCTATAAGTATAAAGTTTAAAAAAAAAAGATTCATTATATTGAATGTTATCAATAATATTGAGTAAAAGTAGTTGGTGCTGCAAGTTCCGCAATGCCTATAAACGAGCGATAGACGAGCTGCTATAGTCGCATATTCAATATATTTCATAATGAGTTGCTCTAGTATCCCACGGTGGAGTAATGAATAGCGTCTCGGATTGTGGAATCGGAGAGCCGAGTTCGAATTTCAGTCAAAATCCATTAAATTCACTTACGGGCCTTGGGAAAAGCATGCATCCTCTTCCACTCCACCATCTCCACCAACTATGGATAAATAGGAGGACTGACCCGATTCTATAGCCTTGGATGGCAACAGGCCCACCGCAGAAAGAAATGGCAGCCTACTGCGGGAAAAAATCTGCCTCGTCAGTCATGTATCGAAAAATACATGATCGCCTAAGCGTGCAGCACCCATGGAACATAACTGATTGAGTATCCCATGAGACCCGACTTTATGTGAAGAAAGACTCAATTTGACATTAAAATTTGAATTAAAAGTTCTTTGAATTTTCAATTTATTTATGAGACTGGGATTTTGTCCACTTTTGGAATAAGAAACTTGGGTTATGTCCACTGGGTTTTTGTATTGGTCTGTTACAACCTGTGAACGTGTTTAAAATTAGACGTGATGTTATTTCAATAAAAATTTATGCAATATCAAATCAGAACATCTAAAAAAGATTATCCTGAAACCTTGCAAAAATAATTCAATAAAGTGTAACAAAATATTTTCTTGTGGAGAGTTCGTACTTGTAGAATTTAATAAAAAAGTTTATTTTTTTTATTTTTTTAATTTGATAGCGAAACAATATAATGAATATTTATTTTTCAAAAATGTAATTGTAACTTTTCATTATGATTTTGAAATTATCTAGGTTGTTCATGAAAAAAAAATTCGTTATAACATAAAGATGCGTTTGAGCGAATCCAGAAAAAAAGTCATTGAAAAAACGAAACAATGTTACCGCTGTTTCTGAGTCTTTCTTTACAAGACATTTTTTACCGTGACCCCACCCCTACCCTAAGAATAACCCCTAACCCTACCCTTGAAGACAGCGTGGACAGTCAGTTATGTGCCATGCGTGATACACGCTTAGGCGATCATGTATCTTTCGATACACAACAGACAAGGCAGATTTTTTCCCGCAGTAGGTTGCCATTTCTTTCTGCGGTAGATCATCCAAGGCTATAGAACCCGGTCTGTCCTGCTAGTTACTTCCTCATTATTAATAAGTTTTTATGTTGAGTTTAATAATAATCCAATATCTATTCACTCAGTTATGTCATTCCACTTTCGATACACACAGATTTTTAAATGATCCGTGGTTTGAAATTTGAAATAATCTCGACCTTTTTTCCTTCTTGTGAGTCGTTTCGACCGGTCATAAACAAAGTAATTGCAGAAAATCACTGTTCAGGCTAATAAATTCACCCGATGAACTCTGGTACGTGCGCGTGTAAAAAACGCAAAATTCATGAGCACGTATCAGTCACTTATGTGCCATGCGTAATACACGCTTAGGCGATCGTGTATCTTTCGATACATGACTGACGAGGCAGATTTTTTTTCTTTCAAGGCCATCATAGCTGGGGATGTGGGGAAGAAGAGAATTCATTAGCACATAAGTGAATGTAATGAATCCGACTGGAATTCGAACTTGGCTCTCCGATTGTCTCAATCCGACTCGCTATCCATTACTCCACCGTGCCTAATAGGGGACATCTCCGATCTCAGTGCTGTTGTGAATCAGCAACATTTGAGTTTAGTGAAAAATATTTTTTCGCTTCCTGCCATGGCAGTAAAGCAGGGTTCAAAATTCTGCTACAATGGCTTCAAAGTACACCAAACATAATAAGTTTTGCCTTTTTTCCTGTGACATTTTCCTAGTCAAAATTGTTACTTTTTTTCTATGTCTTGACCACCGGCAACGTTCAAAATGCATGTGTTTTCCTAAATGAAAGCAAATACAACCCCCCAAAACACTACCACTGTTGTAAAACTTTTACCAAAAATCAAAGAATTGCCTGATTTAAATAATTTATTCATAATTACAAAACGTTGCGGAAATATTTTTGGTCTATTACATGATGCGAGCAGTGCCCCGAAAATACGGCAACGGAAAATTCGGTAACAGAAGATTCGATAACGGAAGATACAGTAACAGAAAATTCGGAAACGGGAGATCTGGTAACGGAAAATTCGGTAACGGAAATTTGATCTCGGAAGATTCAGTAACGGAAAATTCGGTAATTTTAAAAAGTAGGAAAATTCGATAACTATAAAATAAAAGTCGATTGAAAAAAAGTCGTTCTTGAGTGGGCATTTTTCCTAAATTCGATGCGAACACGTTTAAAGTTGTACTTTGATGAAAAAATATTTTTATAGTTTTACCAGATCTCCGGGATTAGTCAAATTTCTAAAGATCCCGGAAGTTCTATTCCTATTAAATGCAGTAAACAGTCAGTAAAACGTTAAACATGAACTTGTAAACCAAACCAATGTTGACACGAACGAATTGAAATATTTAACTGAATCATGATAAAAATTAACTTTCATTTCAATGTAATGTTGAAATCAATTTCAATGTTTTATAACCTGAACCGTCAGTGACCCAACACGTCATGGGTAGTCTAGCTTTCCATAAAATTACGATGTGTGACTCTGTCTATAAACCGCTACGGACTTTTGGGAATTAGATTAAGTGGGGAAGACATTTTTTCACACTTGTTTTTTACGCTAATATCTAATTTAAAAGGTTTTTTTACAGGATGTTGTCGGCAGAATTGGAACAGGAAGTATGTGAAGATTACAATAAGAATCGATTTGTAGTAAAACGATAATTGTGAATAGTGAATCAAAAGGGTCTTTTTTCTATAGAAATTTACGTAGCTTCTAGAAAAAAAAATGAATTCACCGCTACTATCCTTTTTTAGAAAAGTTCATGTTGGACATTTAATGGTGTTATTGAATAGAAGCTGACGGGTTTAGAAATTCTGTCCGCTTTTTGTTTTATTCCCTGTCTCTTTGTTCTGCTTCTTACAACACAAAATGTCTGATTTTCTCTTGGCATTATTCATTCGTTCCAGTTAGAAAAATGGTCACTCTCACCACGTATGCAGGATATTGGCGACAATACAAGGAATTGCCTCTTTCACAGTATAATTAGTGGAGATCTGGGGAAACCTACGTGAAATTTTTTTAGTGTTTAGTATTAAAAAAAATCTTTTCTGACCAGACAAATATTCGATATGATGAAATACTTCTTCAAAAACTTTTACCCATTTGAAAAGAGAATTTTAAGAAATGAATTTATTCTTTGAATCTTTTACTATAGATAATGAAATGATTAAAGGTTTGGAAATTGGTGAGCCGAGTTCGAATTCTAGCTGAATTCATTCCTTTTACTTTCACCCAAATACATTTAAGAAAGGTATGAATCCATCTCTTCTTCCCCAGCTATGGGTTAAATAACAATTCAAACTGGCCTTTCTAGCCATGATTGGCAACCAGTCTAGAGAAGAAATAACCCTGAATTCTAAGCTGTATGTAAACCAGGCGTGACACATTACTATGCAGTCATTTACAAGATCTTGGCGTTCAAAATTAACTTTTTTTAAAATTTTGACTGCAGTCAACCTGCGTTGGTGGATTATTATTATTATTATTATTATTATTATTATTATTATTATCTTTTGTGTAAAATTTAAAATACTATATTGTACAGCTTTCTAGGCTAGAGTTTTATGTTTATTCACTTTACTCTTGATTCTGTTGCCATCAATATGTCCTGTAAGTGTTTTCTAGGCCCTTATTATGTGCCTTTTTTAATTGTAAGTCCCAGGTTCCTTGCAATTCATATTTTAACTATAACTTACATCCATGATATTCTTAGTATTTGTCGGAAGAACCACATCTTTGTCTCTTTGTCTCTTTATCGTCCATGTTAGGATTTACCAACATTCCCTACCATATACGCGTTCAACACTTTTTTATTCTAAGGTCATTTCTCGCTCTCTTAAGGTTTTGCTTGTTATTCTTATAAGACTTCTTATTTCTTTATTTCCAAGATTAAACTTCTCTGATTAAAAAAAATCCAAATTACCTGAAGGCAGAAACATGGCATAGAATATTAATTATTGATTACCAGCTGGAAGACCCTTTAAAAGATCTCATTCCAGCCCAGCACTTCCTTCACTAAAACAGGATCGGTTGATACCGATACCAGTGTGATAGTGATTTTCTAATTTTGTTTTTACACTATTTATACTGTACGGACTGTTGTCTGCATTTTTACTGTCATATTTACGACGTTTTGGCCGTTGTACTCTCCACCCTGCTTCAAGTGATATTTGTTCGAATTTTGAACAGGAATTCTTTAGACTGTTCTAATTCCACTTTCCATACCTTTAGATATCTCCGTTTTTGTCGATTCACTTTGATAACTCCCCACGTTTTTGTTCTCTCCAGGGATTGAACTCACAACTCAATGGATCAAGTCACTTTTTGGATAAATCAATCAATTGGGCTATGTGTCCTTGGAGACACTAGTGAGTGAATTTTTGGAACTTATTAACCTAGTGTCCCAGTAACATTTTTTACCAGAGCTCATATTACAATTTTTATTTTTTAATAATTTTTCAACTCATTTGTTATTGTTGTTTGTCATCTAACTCTCTATATTATTCGTTCCCATATTGTATTCATTTATAAGCTTGGCCTGCTTAAGAGATTTTTGTAGCCTAACATATGTGCCGATTCCTTAAGTTTTCTTATTTTCCAGTGATATTCTCTCTCTATTAATTCAACTTCATCCACAGAGGGCGGTAATATTCCTTTTCTTTCCATATGTTTATTTTATTTAACTATTCATTTTGAAGGGCTAATTGAACAATTCCATAATCTGAAATTAGCTTCGCTTTTAAATACTCCTATTTCTTCTTCTTCTACTACTACTACTACTACTACGAATAATAATAATAATAATAAGAGTCTTAATAAATAAAAGACTAACTCAACCTCGTACTAATCAATAAAATTATCAGCAAACTACTGCTCCAAAATTATTAATCAATGATCAAAAAGTGTACAGCCAAGTTTGCTAATATTTTTTTCATCAATTTTAAACCCATTTATTATTTTTATTTGTGATGTTCCTACAACGTTTCGAGTGTTACAATTAGAGCCTTCTTCAAATTCACAATCCGTATATTAAGTCGAGTCATAAGTAATCTAAACACGGAAATCCACATCGAATGGCGACAGTTTGCTTTCTGCAATCCTCAGGCCATGTTCGTTGGATAGTAGCTCGATTATTTATATAATTTAGTCAGTGAAGCATTATGGGTAGCAAAGTCACATCATTTTTTTCTTAGGATATGACACTTCGCAGAAACAGCCAGAATGCATTTCATCATAGAAAATGTAGAACCCACAAAAAAAAACTAGAATACTAATCCGAACAGCAGGGAAAACATCAATCAGGTGCGTGAGTAAAAAGTGGCCACATCAAAACTGACATCAAAACTGAGCTGCAATGGAGAAAGAATATCTGTGATACATACTGAATAAGGAAAAACTTTTGAGTGGAATGGCATATATATTTAAACAAAGTAAACTTAGGTACTAATCCTTCGATTAAACATCTTAAAGAGAACGAAAAGGGAATGTTTTTTTAAGTTTCTCTTGTTGGCGAACGATTCGTTTCGTGTTGGGTGAAAACTTGTAAAGGAACTTGTGTGCAATGTCCCGACTACTTTCGGATATCACTGGTCATTTTCAAAGAGAGAAGTTCGAAATCTAGATAGAGTCGGCAGAGCGTTGTTACTTTTATTTCAATCAATTTTTCTCATTTCTTTTCACTCATTCAGTTTCCCAATCGATCGATCGATCGATATACTGACGTCTTATTATATTCCCCACTCTGCCGTTTGCATCCCATTTTAGAAAATTATTCAAACCTCATCCGGTACCGATAAAGAAAGATATCACATCTCGGACAGGCACTGTATTAGTGTGTAATGTTTAACAAATCGTTACTGCTGTTGTGAGTGCATGACTACCTGTTTCACAAGTATACCTTTGTGATTCCTTTTTAATAACCCCCCCCCCAAAGGATCATAGCTTTAAATCATAAACAATTATTAGAGTGGTTTTTGTCCCATTAATGTGAAAGTCAACAATGCGTGTAAATGTCCACTGAACCAAGACGTGGAGTAATGGTTAACAAGTTAGTCTATCAGACCATTTCAACTATAGTAAGTTTGATCGAAACGACTTTGACGATTAGTAACTGACTAAGATACGCTCAGTAACTATGGTCAAGTTCTTTTTTATGGCTAAGTTTTCCTATTTTTTAATCATTTCAACCCAAGCAGCTAAAATGCAAGGTTACTGAGTGTGAAAGAAATTGAGCAAATTGTATGGAAAAAGATGTCAATAAAAGAACAGGATTCAAGGAGATGATGGTTGTCATAGCGTTTAAATTCTTGAAGATCAAAATTGACAGGAAAACAAGAAACCAGAAGAGCGTTCTATAAGTGAGAAGTGCAAGGGAAGAAATTTTAGCTTAGTGCTTACGGTTACATCTGGCAATTTCAACTGTATGATGAGAACATTTTTTAAAATCGAGTTTACCCCATGCAAGGTAATAAAGTCACTAACACACAAGGAATTACTGAATGTGAAAGAATTAGAAACAGAAACATTACTAATGAGCAAGAACAAAAAGAGTAATCAGGAGCACAGCAGATAGCGATTTACATTGTATTTAAATTTTTGAAGATCAAAGTTGGCTGAAAAGCATGGAACAGGTATAGAGTTCTACAAGCGAGAAGTGTAAGTAAAGAAACTGTTAGCATATAACTTACGGTTGCATCTGGTTAATTCGACTCTGAATTGATGAGATCTTGCCGCAAATCTAGTATTGCCCTTAAATTCATAAAGTCTAGGTACCATAGTGAAGAGTTTATCCGAAAAATTATCAGGATCTTATTTATAGAAAAGGCAGAGGAAACTATATTACGGCGGCGAGAAAGTGATTGAAGCGGAGATGTCAAGTCAGGACCAATAATATTGCCGATTCTTCTTTGGGCTTTATAAAGAATCTTTAAATATACAGCAGGATTAATTATACAAATCTACTATAATAAAAGTCATGTAAATGATAAAAGATTCGTTCTTCCCTGTAGATTTTAACATCTAATAATAAAATAGAACAATTATTGCAATGTACAACAAGAGATGTGATGAATAGAGGATTTGTTCTCACCGCAAATAGTAGCATTTTCATCAAGCATTAAACACAGTAAGAGATTAATAATAATGACTATAAACAAATTAGTATAACAAAAGTTGTATGACGGATACAAGATTCATTCTCTCCGTAGACCTTAGCAACATCGGAAGAGAAACCATCTTTCCTTATTAAGACCAGAATTTTCAATTAAAGTAAGCACTTTCCAATAATTCTGCCAAGTATTTCAAGAAATAGAACTCAAAATAAACCTTTTCCCAAACAGAGACAATGACGTAGAATAGGAATGAAAGCAGTGATGGTACCTACCGTGTTTCTAGTTAGACTAAAAGCAATGCTAAACAAAATTTACACGTGTAAATGACAGCTCGTCCTTTTTAATCGCAATGAAACCAAATGGAATAAATCACAAGACAATATTTTATATTTTTGTTTTTCTATAACTGAGTAACAAAAGTGTTTGATTGATTGGTTCGTTTTCTACGGCTTATCAACCCATTGCAGGTTTTTTAAAAATTATTAGATTGTAAGTGATTTTTTATTGGGGGATGGAGATAATGATTTAGTGATACAAGTTTTACTAATAAAATTATAGCTTGGGGGAGAAGATGTGGATTCAAACCTAATTAGTATTTGATAAACAAATAATTACAGTATGTGTACAAAGTGAGGAATCCATTCTATATTACAATCAATATATAAATTGACCCCTCACTTTGTGATCACAGTAGTTTCTATACATTTATATTCCAGAGAATATAAATAAATCTGAAAGACAAGCCTTTGTAGATAATCAGTTTTTCATTAATTTATTGATTCGCTTTATAATATTTTTAGATTGTAAGGATTTTTTTTTTTTGGTGGAGTAGATAATCATTTAATGATACAAGTCTTAATAATTAAACCATAACCAGGTAAGAGAAAATGTGGATTCCTACCTAATCAGAATTTGATAATATTATTTGTCCTGACCTGGCATCTCGGCTTCAATCACTTCCCCACTACCGTAATGTAGTTTCCCTGTGCCTTTTCAGTAAAAAATTTGATAATCAATTAAAATGTGTATATAAAATGAAGGATACATTCTATATTACAGTCAATATATGAATTGAACACTCATTTTGGGACCTCGGTAATTTATATACTTTTATATTCCAGAGAATATAAATAAATCTGAAAGACACGTGTAGATAATCAGTATTTGACTGATTGATTGACTTTCATATATTTTAGATTGTAAGGATTTGCTGGGGGGGGGATAGATAAACATTTAATGATACAAATATTAATAATGAACCCTTCAGCTGAGGAGAAGTGGATTCCCAAGAGTATTTGTGCATAAGTGAACTGGAACTCGGGTCTCTGATTAAAATTTCCGAGCCAGTATCTATTAAACCACCAGCACATCCAAGCTTACAACAAGGTGAGAAAATACAGTTGTATACATATAAAAGAAAGAAGATATTAAGTTTGATATTATGAATTGTATGTGTGTGTTTATGTGTGTGGAAATTCAGTCAATAAGGGGAAAGATGCACCCATGCTCGGGACAAGATGCCGGTTGGTGTCACTACAGCAGGCTGGTAGGATAAGAGAGAAAAGAGAAAGAAGACAGGAAGTGTTCCGTTTTTATAGCTTCTTAACAGCGCCACTTAACAGCGAAGCCAAGTCAAGGTAACAAAAATGTGGCTTTATTAAATACCAAACGCTTCAAATATATCGGTGTATGGATCAGTTATAACAAATTTAGTGTAGGATAACTGGAAATTGAACATAGATTACATAACACCTCAAATTGCTACAAAGCCAAAACATTATCTTAAAACTTCCAGTCATAGTCTGATCGAGACTTTCTTATAGATGTCATGCATGGCGCCAAAACAGTTTTTAAATATTTAAATTCTCTGCTTTCTAAGATCAATTTTTACAAATGGCTGTTGGGTGAGTGATGCCAATGGATTTTGGTGAAGGTCATTCTTCTCCAATCCTTGTGGACTGGCGCTACAGAATCATAAACAAAGAACTACACCAGATTACGGAATTCACATCACTTGCGGCCTTTTAACAGCAGCAACAACTAAACTGAATGTCACGTGTGAGAAATAATCAAGATGTTTGATATTCCATACTACTTAAAAGGTTAGAAAGGAAACTCCCATCAATACGGGAAAGAGCGATAACAACTACTTGACTTGAGAAGAGAAAATAATGACATAATCAATATGTTGACATTACACACTACTTCAAAGAAAAGGTTAGGAAGGAAACTCTCGTCAATACTAGAAAGGGCGATAACAGCTACTAGACTTGAGAATAGAAAATAATGACATAATCACAATGTTAACATTGCACGCTGCTTCAAACAAAAACTTAGGAAATAAGCCCCCATCAATACCAGAAACAGCGACTAGTCTTCAGAAATCTATTTTCGTGAAAAAGGTTTTAAGAGAAAGTGTGTATACGTTTCAAACGACAGAAGCACGCTCAATGAATGCGAAATGTTTCCTTATAAGGAAACGGTTAATAATACTATTACCATTTTAACATATTCGAATTGCCGGTATCAATTTTGCGCTTTTAGTCTATTATTAAGTAAAGAATTAAGAAGTGTAACACTGAACTATACTGGTCCACGGCCTACATCCAATCCTGCATATGACTCCAAGAAGTCGCATAAGCACTGCGACAGCCACACCCCGGTCAATGGCATCGACCTAAACTGTGTGAGGGTAGTTAGAAGGGTTCCCTGACCAGAGCAGTTAAGAAGAGCAACGCCTGTCTCCAACCCAGCTATGCCAATCAGCCATCGATTAGTTGCTAGACTAGGTATAGGAGCTGCGCCTCAGAGCTGTACAAGTGGGCGGAAGAATTTCTGAGAGGAGGGATCGGAGTAATCTCAACATCCCTGGTGCAAAAGGAACCGGCAAGCCATTGCACTATTTTTTTTCCTTCAATGTCACCATGAATCCCACAATTCAAAGATTAAGAAACTCGAAGCGACAGATATGTGGTTCTACAGAAGGATGCTAAGGATATCATGGACCGAGCATGTGAGCAACGATGAGGTCTTAAAGAGGTTGCAAACAAGGAAGAGACAGCTGAAGTTTTTGGGACGCGTAATGAGAAAGGAGGGCCTGGAGAATCTGATAGTCACTGGTCGAACAGACGCAGAGAGAGACAACGCGTGAAATACCTGGCGGGCTTAAGCAAGTGGATTACAGAACGTGGTCTGGGGGAAGAAGCAGAGGCAAGGAACTTGTTAGGAGCTGCAAGGGATAGAGGGAGGTGGAGATCCATGATTGTTTACGTCTTGAAAGGACATGGCACTTAAAAAGAAATAAAGTGACCACACCGGTGGTGCAAAATGCGCTAACTGAATGAATGTGTGAATGGTTAAGTAAAACTTGTACGTTACTTACTTTTGGATTTGAGCGTGTATAACTGAAATCTCATCACATTGATCCGTGATTAAATGGACCTGTGTGCATAACTTCCATCCTCAAGAATCCACTTAGCTTATCGTTCTTAACGGGTAAAGAACAGATGTAGTCAAGATAAAACAAGATGTTTCTTTATGTCTGTTTAATATTATTTTCGCCATTACTTTTTATTATTCATAAATTTGAAAGAGGGAGAAAGTGAGAGAGCGACTGGGAGAGAGAGAGAGTGTGTGAGTGAGTGAGTGAGTGAGTGAGAGAGAGAGAGAGAGTGAAAGAGAGCGTTTTTATCTGGAATCAACGAAGCGTGAATAAGCATTATCTTTTATTCTCTTTGCAGCGTCGCAGGCTATCGGTATGACTTTAATTCTTTAATTTCCCTAATTCCACACATTTTCCTTAAAGACTTACCGATTAGCATCTTTCTTCCTTTCCTTCTTTCCTTCTTTCTATCTCTTTCCATTTCTTTCTTTCCTTCCTTTCTTCCTTTTTATTTCTTTCTTTTATTCTTTATTTCTTCTAAGCGTTTCCCTGCCTTTATTTCCTATCTCTTTGTTTCGTTTACTTTGTTTCTTTCTTTCTCAAGCTGAGTCTTTTTTCATTTTCTTAATTTTATTCAATCTATTGCTTTTCAACTTTTCTACTCTTTTCCATTCTATCCAACTCCTCACAGATTTATTTTTGATCTCTCTCTCTCTCTCTCTCTCTCTCTTACTCCTAATTCAAAACTTTATTCTCACTTCTCCCAACCATCGTCTCTCCTTATTCCCTAATAATACCAATCAAAACCGATCAATAATAAAATTGTAAACATTCTTGAAATCTCTAAATGGGTTTAGAAACACAGTGTTTTTGACTACAGGAGAATATCTCTTATATGTCGTATCTCCTTAGAATATCAGTGATCATGGCTCTCCACAATTTTCTGTTCATTGTATCTTTAAGCCGCATTTGACTCCTTACTATCCCTTTTTTATACCGTCTCTGCTATCCATTCACAAATTTGTTAGGTAGCTGACTCATTGTATTGCCTTCCATGGACCATAGTTATATTTTCCAGGTTCTTCTTTCTCATTTCTTCTAGAATTTTCACCTGTTTCTTTCTGATTATATGTGTCCTTTTATCTCCCATTTGACCTAAAGCCTCCTCGTTGCTCACATGTTCAGTCCATGGTATTCTTAACATCCGTCCGTTGAACATCATCTCTACCGACTCGAGCCTCTTTTTTATCCTTCCAGCATTCACTTATTTATTGGGATTTTTCTGAATGAAACAAATTAACTTTTATCAAAATCAGTTTGGCTTACCTGCTTATATAACTTTGGTCCAGACATGTACAGATATTACGAAACAGAAGCTGTCATTCTTGCCAATTCTACAGGTCTTAATATTTTGATTCATCCAGATAGATAGATAGATAGATAGATAGATAGAGAGAGAGAGAGAGAGAGAGAGAGAGAGAAAAAAAAAAGACGGATAGGTAGATAGAGAGAGAGACGGATATATAGAAAGAGGAAAAGAAAGAAAGAAAGAAAGAAAGAAAGAAAGAAAGAAAGAAAGAAAGAAAGAAAGATGTTTATCCTTGTGTAAAGTAACAAACTTTTTTATCATTAGACAATTATTACCTACCGACATATACAGGAGTGTTTCCAGACAAATGTTTGTGTATATAAAAAGAAAAAAAATTGTTTGAAAACACACACACGTGAGGTTTAAGGGTAAATAGATTTACGTGCGCTCGCGTCTGTATGTGTGTTTGTGTGTACGTGTCTGTGTTTAAAATGTTTCTTTTTTATCATTTGACTATTAACAGTCTGTTTCACACAATGCGACTTTTAAAAATGGGCGTTTGTTTTCCTTGGACGCTCCCGAGCACTATAGTTCTTTTCACAGTTTCTTTAGACAGTTCAAAACAATTTAATTCTATTGGTTTTTTAATCCATTCACATTTTTTAATTCTATAATTTTCTATTTTTCTTCCATACACAGATTCAGTTTCTTCCTCTGGCTTTCCTTAACCGTTTTTATTATAGTCTTATCCACTATTGGTGTTTATGCTTTCATTTTTAGTTACAATATGTGTTTTGATAACATGGTGTTATTTTTTGAAATCAGTATCACCCCAAGCAAGGCACTACGGACAATAAGATGCAAGGGTGTGGAGGAATTGGAAAGAGAAACATTATTAATGAGAAGAAAGAGAAAAGAGTAATCAGCTGGAGCGTAGATAATGATTGACATTGCATTTAAACTTTTCCAGATTAAAGTTGGCTAGAAAGCATGGAACCGGAACTGAGTTCCACAAACAAGAAGTACGAGATAAGAAACTGTTAGCATAGAAGTTACGGCAACATAAAGCTAGCTCAATTGTAAATTGATGATATTTCGCCGCTAGTTTAGTATTGCGCTTAAATTCATACAATCTTACCAACATCCCTCAACATGATCATAAACAATCAAAAATATAAACCTAAACCAACTCTAAAAAATCGTCTAAACTCTTTAACATTTCCTTCTCCAACATCCATGGTGTTTGTACCAACTTCTGCAGTGTGGAATCGTTCCTCTTTGAAAACTCTTGATATACTTGCTCTCTGCGAGACTAACCATAACTTGTCAATCCCCTCCTCTGATTTCTCGATTCGCGGTTACCTTCCACTCCTTAGAAAGGACTCTAAAGTGTCCACATACATGGCCAAGAAGTTTATGTCCGCGATCATCTCATGCTGGCTAAGGAACTCTCTCTTGAATCCCCAGACCACACGTATAAGTGTCCCCGTCTAACTCTCCTCAATTCAGTAAGATATCTGTTTATATTTCTGAGATGAGGTATTATGTACACTATTTACATTATTACGACTATTTTCCTCATCTTTGTCGCCATATTTATTATAACGTTTCGGCCGTTGTACGCTCCGGCCTTCTTCAGGTGGTTGCATTGTCGAACTGAACCCTCTATTTCGCTCACTGGGGTAGACTGTTCTAATTCCACGTGGCATGTTTAATGGATATCAGTTATCAGTTATCTTCTCTGAAAGCGTTAGTTAGATCCAATGACAGGACCCAAAGAGTTTGAGTTCAATACCCGGTTAAGGCAGTGGAGAACTCGAAGAGGGGAATTAACAGGAGATAACTGATAACAGCAAATGGCTTGTAAACTTTAATGCCTCCAAAACGAAACTGCTCTCATTTACCCACTATGGAGAAACCTCCCTGTCTCCTATCAGCATGGCTGATGCTCAACTTCACGGGGACGTCTCTCTGTGCCTCAGATGTTTGATGAAGAGAAGTTTAGTTTTGAAGACGTTAAAATTGACAAGCCATCTTTTGCCCCATTTAACGACGGTCTTGAGGTCGTTTTGTACATCAGCTGCCATTTTGACATTGTCTGACTGATCAGCTTTACTACTGAGACAGGAGTAAATGGTAGTGTCAGCTTAGATGCCAAGTTGAGAGCTGATGACGTCGGGAGGTTCGCCAGTGAAGATTAAAAACAGCGTAGGACCAAGGATGGAGCCCTGGAGAACACCCGTGTTAGTACGAAATGATGTAGACTAGTGGCCGTTCAGGACACTCATTTAACGATTTGATAGGAACGACTGGATCAGCTCAAAAACGTGCCCAGGGATATCGTAATTTTTCAGCTTGTGGAGAAAACCTGAGTGCCAGAACATTTCATAGGATTTCGAGATGACCAATAACTGAAACCTCTTGATTAATGAACACAACAATTAGAAAAAGCTTCGTCTCAAAAAAACGAAGTCAAAGTGCTGAATAAGTCAGCTAAGTCATAAATTTTCTTTTCTTTAATCATATATATATATATATATATATATATATATATATATATATTTATATATATATATATATGTGTATATCATATATCAATGCATCTCATCAGGCGATTGTAAATTGCTCAGAGTCAATTACTCAGAGTAATTGACAATCGCCTGATGAGATGCATTGATACGCATCGAAACACGACTGCCATTGTGTAGTGATTTTGACATGTTTTCAGTGCAATATCCTAAAATAAATATTGCTCTACTTTATATTGAGTCCACGTTTAAATTAAATGTTTCGAATGTTGGAATTGTACTCTATTCATTCTCATCTTAACTATATATATATATATATATATATATATATATATATATATATATATATAGGGGCAACTCTAGGGTATATAATACCCTAGAGTTGCCCCTAATTCATTGTGTTAGTCCAAGATCTCAGAAGTGGATGTGGGCGTTATGGCAGAAGAGGCTGTCTTTCCGACAATTACTCATCATTTCGTGCATTTTTATAAATAGCAGTTAAGCGGCAGTCTGTTAAAATAACTTGCGGCATGAAAGTACGTACGAAGCAGAGATGTATGACTGGATTTCTCAAAGCGGAAGAATTTGCACTACTTTGGCATTATTCGACTTTTTTTTAACCTTTACGAGGATTTGAACCCTGTCACTAGACGGTTCGGCAATGCCTTTCATCACTTATGTCAGTGATGTGGCTATCAAGCTACCCGCCAGCCAATAGTGGAAACTATGGGAAAAAATAATGCGTTTTAACTCGTTAAATGAGTATGACCATCGCTGAAAAGTTTGGTCAATATTCTTTGGTTCTCGTGATAATGACAATGGCTCTTGAAGCCTGAAATGTAATTGCAATGCTTATTGCAGATGTGTCAAAGTAAGTTGTTTTGTACAGGGCCTGGCCTGTTTTGTAAAGTCTGTTCAGCTTACTCGTTCGTTTCTGAATATGAAACCGGAGTGATTTCTGCAGGTTTTCTGATATACCCTGCAATCTTAAGTTATTTCCAGCGGAGCACTGATCATAATTTCTGAATATATATATATATATATATATATATATATATATATATATATATATATATATATATATATATATATATATACACCGTGTTTAACAGCAAAATTGTCCAAATCGTGTGACAGGATAATAGCCCATCCCACAAAATTTTCAATATCTAAAAACTCTAAACTAATTGAGTTTCTTTTTTCCAGGTTTTCAGATAAGACGTTTAGCCATCTTGACACCATTTATCGGAAGAATCACTGAAAACGCTTTTCAGCTAAAGAGACTGCAGGTTAAAATGGTTTGTCTCAGTCCCACTGTCTTCCCAACTGAGCAATGGCGGGAGGAAAAAGATCATTCAGGTCTTCAGTAATGGTACCAACATTCATACTGTTGCTTTTATTTTCAAAGTCCATTCAAAAACCATCAAGAGAACAGTGAATAAGTTTTAAAAAGAAGGAACAGTAGAGAGCAAAACTTAATCAGGAGGTCACAAGAGGAAGAGTGATCGTCATTTCAACTTAGAGATAAAGAGATCAATTAGAAAAGATCCAACTCAATTCATACGACGTTTGTCCCGTGAAAGAGAAGATTTAGTTATGACAGTCCAAAGAGCAGTGAAAAAGGACTTGAAAATGAAATCGTACGTGAAACCTGTGGGGCACCTTGTTATTCCAGGTTGAAAAGTTAGAAGGTTGCAGAGGGCGAAGATCATCTTGAATAAGTTGGAAAATGAGCCTGGAATAATATATATATATATATATATATATATATATATATATATATATATATATATATATATATATATATATGAACCATATTTCAATACTTCATGAGTTTCTGATGCTTAGCTATGATTGATTAATGATGAGCATGTCATTTTCGTTAATGTTCGATTTCATCACGATTCTCCTGTTAAGCTTAAAGAGTAATTGTACATTATTATTGCTCAAAGTAGAGTCCAATAGCGTTATGAAAACCTCGGAGCATTCCAGTAAGATATCTTTAATCATTTAAGAAGCCAACAGAAAGTCACTTTACTATCTTTTCTAATAGGTTATGGAAAGTCACAAATAATAAAAATGGGAAACTGTGGGGCGCCACGATCTTCTACATCCTCAAGGAACATAGCATTCAACGAAACATTCGTGGAAAACTTTCTCTATTAAAAACCATATTCGAAAGGCTTTTAGATTAAAATCTGCAGGATTTTACGCAAAAAGTATCGACGAACTACTTGACAAGTGGCAACAAGTCTTTACAAATAATGGCGAATACATAACTGAATAAAATGTAATTGTACTTTATTTTTTAAAGAATAAAGTTGATGAGCAAAAGCTAAAATTATATATCCTTCAACTTAATGCGTGAAGCAAAACAATTTCCTATGATTTCCCATTTAGACTAATGTCAGTGTTCATGCCATTAGCATTGTTAGCCAAATATTTAACTGTGTATAGTGTGTGTGTGTCTGTAGTTTATTATTATCTTGGGGAAAAAAAATTCTATAACGAATCCATGGGAAGTCAAGAAATATCTAACAGCTTAATCAATAAGAATGGCACTCTAGATTTACAGTGACTTTGTTATTCTGGCTCGGTCATTCTTATTGGTATTTCACAAACACTTTTTGATATCTTCGTAGGGAAATTGATGAAAAGTAAAGAGAAAAACGGGATTTAAGAAAAAGTAGGATAAGCGAAGTGATGGATCAGTGTCCGGTACTCAGCTTATATCGATCGATGTGGATCAATACGATTTATACACGACGGCCAATAAAAAAAGGACACATGGCTCAGTGGATAAAGGCGTTGGCTAGATCCCGTGACAAGACCCAAAGAGTTGTGGGTTCAATACCAGACCACATCAGTGGTGAACTAAAAAGAAAAAAAAAGTTGAGTTAAAGGGAAATAACTGAGGCATCCGAAAGAGGCATGGCATGTGGAATAAGAACAATCTACCCCGCTGGATGAAATAAAGGGTTCGTTTCTAAATTCCAATCACCTGAAGAAGGCCGGAGCGTACAACGGTCAAAACGTTGTGAATATGGCAATAAAGATGAGGGTAACAGTCCGAATAATGTAAATAATCTAAGTTAAAAAAAGAAAGCAGTTCAGCAAGAAATTTACCTCCTTTTATGTGCCGTGTTCCTTCAGGACGCAGGCAATCATGGCCCTCCACATCTTCATGTTACTTGAAGCTCTAAATAAGTTTTGTCTTTTGTCAATTCTCCGAAACCCTGTTCTATCATCCATTTAGCATCATGTATCTTACGCGCTATTTTTCTCTGTCTCTCTTTCCCTTAATCTGGCCTGTGAGTATCAGATTTTCCAAGCCCTCCTTCCTCTTTATGTGCCCTAGAAACTTCAACTGCCTCTTCCTGATGTTAAGTATAAGTTTCCTTTTTGTTTCCATTTTATCTAAAACATTGTTGTTACTCACATGTTCAGTCCATGGTACCCCTAGCATCTTTTAGTAGAGCCACATTTCTGTTGCATCAAGTCTCTTCTTTATCTTCGAGGAGATTGTCCAACATTCACTGCCATATAGGAGGACAGATATATGAGAGTTTAATATTCTTTTCTTTGCTTCTAACGGAATTTTTCCATTTCTTAATACTCTGATTAGCTTTTGGAATGCAGCTTTGGCTCTCCCAATGCGTTTTCTTATAATTCGATGTGCATAAAATGGGGGATACGTTAGGGTATCACCAAATCTGAAAACGTGACGAAATTTTGCGTCCAATAATATCTCAAAGACTGGTTTTGATTGGTAGGATCTGACATTGATTGCAAAGTCATTTTTTTCTCTCAGAAGTCATTTATTTTCTCCTTCGTTATTGTAAACTGATAAGCTATTTTCTGTTCAAGGAAATCCATTGTAACTTGCAAGATCTAAAATGAGTTGCGTTCTAAGTTCAACTCAGCCGGTTTCGTTACGTACACTCATGCGAAAATTCCCCTGGGAAATGTATGAATCCATCTCCTCCCTCAGTTATGGGTTAAACATTAGGACATGTATCTGGAAAAATTATTGTTATTCACAAAAAATTGTAAATGCCAATATTCACTTACAAAAATAACAATCCAAAATGTTTTAACTTTAAATAACCATCAAAGGTTTGATAAACCGTAAAAGCAGAGCCTTAGGTCTCTCTTAGTTTATGCACTATTAAATGAACAACCGTTAAACATTATTACCTTTTGGCTAGGATTTCAACTATTCAGACAATCAGCACCGGCCATTACCAAAAAGGATTAATAGGCTCTTGAATTTTGCTTTTCATCTTTGACTTATTATTCTTTCATCTTAATTTATTAATTTAATCTCAGATCATCAGTCTAAGGTTGTTAACAAAAATCAGTAATATTCTCTGATAATAATAATAATAATAATAATAATAATAACAACAACAACAATGAGAAAGCTTTTCATTTGCTGCCACACGCATCGTCCCAAAGCTGATGTTGATCGTCTGTATGTGCCCAGACCCGAAGGAGACAGAGAATTAGTTCAACTAGAACTGTTCTACAAAACTACAACAATTGACCTTCAAAGATACCTGGAAACTACAGAAGACTGGATGATGATATGTGTCAAAGAACATGAAAATAGTAAGCGTCTTTATTCCGTAAAAAAAGACGCCAAAAAGTTCAAAATGGAGTTTCAAATGGGTGCAGAAATACAATTAAAGCACAATACACCGACTGAAGTTGCAAAATACATAAAAAGAAAGCAAAGACAAATGCAACCGATCAGATACAGAAAAAATGGCAAGATAAACCGCTCCATGGCCAATACTCTGCCCGTACCAAACAAGCTGATGTAGACAAAACACTTACCCATCAGTGGCTACTTAGTGCAGGAATAAAAGCTGAAACGGAAGGTTTTATCCTTGCTGCACAGTTTTATCCTTGCTTGTTAACTAGAAATTATCAAGCACATAATAAATATTTTGTTAGCCCTAAATGCAGATTCTGTGATAAATATCCAGAAACGATTGATCATTTTGTATCAGGTTGCACGATATTGGCACCCACTGATTATATAACCAAGCATGACATAGTGGGACAATATCGGCACTGGAAAATCTGCAACTTCTACGGGAAAGAAATTGGTATGAACACCACCCAGATCCGGTTATGAAGATAGGACCTACTACAATTTTATGGGACTAGACAAACAGAACAATCGAAGCCAATCGCCCAGACGTTGTTATTAGAGACCACAAACAAACAAAAAAGTGCCTCCTTATTGATATAGCAGTCCCTGCAGACTGCAATGTATCTTAGAGGATCGTCAAAAAGCTATTTAAAATACAAGGACCTTGAAATCGAAATCTCAAAAATGTAGCACATGGGAACATCAACAATCCTTGTTGTAGTTGGAGCCTTCGGGTTGGTTGGAAAAGATTTCAGTAGACTAATTGAAGGGATTCCTGGAAGCCCTTGTCCTAAAGAAATACAAAAAAAAATATTCTCACGAGTATAGCTCACACCTTACGAATGGCTTCATCTATGTAAAATATATTTTCTTTTTCTTTTTTTTCTTTTTTTGTCAGTAAAAAATGTTGATGCCATTTCTAACCTTAGGTCTCTGGACAGGACCCGGAATGAAATGTGTACACACCAGAAATCAATCGAAATAAAATAATAAAAATAATAATAATAATAATAATTGTTGAAACTTGACTAATGCATGGAATAATAATGCAACACAAAATGTACTTAGAACAAAATGTATTGAAACAAGAAAGTGTACACAATATTTACATATAGTCTTTTGTATATTCCTGGGAAGACTGTTCCTGGAGAATGTGTTGACTGAGTCGCAGTCGGGCAGAGTCTCTGGTTGAATCTCTTGATTCCTCCCCTCTCTTCCCGGTACCAACCATATTTATATGGTCGGTACTCCACTATGCAAATTAGGTGGATCCTACCACAACAACAATAATAATAATAATAATAATAATAATAATAATAATAAGCAGCGAGTCGGAAGCTTCGGGTCAAGACAATAAATAAAATTAACAGACACAGAGAACCAGCTTGGAAAACCAAACTGGTTCGAGAAATAAAATAAATCAGATGTGAGCTGTCTATATTAGATGAGCTCACCAGAAACCCTAATATTTCCACACGTAAATCCAAAAAGATCAAGCGGAAACATAGCATTAAATCCCTAATTGATATTCCATCAATCAAGGAAATGCTGAAACAAGACGATACGAAAAACGTTGTAGGTTCTATCGCCAAAATAAAATATTCAGAACAGATGTTAAGAAATTTTACAGGGAAATTGGAAAAACACCTATACATGTCGAAAGGCCACTATCGATTGATAATGTACAGACATTTTGGGAAAATATTTGGAGCAGCCCAAAGGAATATAACCCAAATGCAGAATGTATACGGCGTGAAGAAGAACGACTGCTGGATACACCTCTGCAAGAATGGGAAAATATATCCACAGATGATGTTAGGCAAGCTCTAACGAAATCCCCAAAATAGAAATCCACAGGAAATGACAAGTTGCCTAATTTCTGGCTGTATTATCTCTCATCTACCCATGAAATTCTTGCAAAAACATTATCAACGCTTGTAAATAATCCCAATAAAATCTCGGAATGGATTACTGAAGGTATTACATACCTCATACCAAAAACAACTGAAACAGACGACCCGAACAATTATAGGCCGATAACATGTCTCTCCACAACGTATAAGTTGATCACGTCTTTACTGACGAACCGTACTTAAAACAAACAGCATTCTCCCGCTGGAACAGAAGGGATGCAGAAGAGGTTCATATGGCTGTAAAGAGCAACTTCTGATACATAAAATGATCCTGGAAAATTGCAGGAGATGGCGCAGAAATCTAAGTGCAGCGTGGATTGATTATCGTAAAGCCTTTGACAGTGTTCCACATTCTTGGATCCTTAAGACTTTGGAAATGTACAAAGTCTCCCCTGTGGTATTAAATTTCCTTAAGCACAGCATGGGAATGTGGAACACCAAACTATACCTTAGTCACACCGGCGGGACTGCCATATCCAACCGTCTGAATATCCGACGTGGAATCTTTCAAGGAGACTCTCTGTCACCCCTTCTGTTTTGTTTATCCTTAATCCCTCTTACACATGAACTGAACAATAGTAGCTATGGTTACAAAATAAATAAGAAAATATTCAATCACCTACTCTACATGGATGATCTCAAACTCCTTGCCAAAGACGACAATGAGTCTAAAGGCCTCCTCAATATTGTAAAATACTTCAGTGACGACATAGGTATGGACTTCGGATTAGATAAATGTGAAAAAGTAACATTCAAGAAAGGTAGAATTACAGAAACACCTTTAATAGATTTAGATTTTGTCACAAAGATTAGGGAACTGGAGCATGATGAAGCTTATAAGTACCTAGGAATTATCGAAGGAGATGACATACAACACCCCCAAATGAAGGAAAAAAATAAGAAAAGAGAACTACAGGCGTGTACGTCTGGTACTAAATACTGAGCTAAACTCAAAAAACAGAGTATCAGCTATAAACACATTGGCTGTCCCTGTGGTGCAATACAGCTTTAATGTCCTTAACTGGACCATAGCTGAAATTAAGCGAATGGACGCCAAAACGAGAAAGCTTCTTACTTGCTATCGCATGCATCATCCCAAAGCTGATGTTGATCGTTTGTATGTGCCCAGATCCGAAGGAGGCGGAGGATTAGTTCAACTAGAACTGTCATACAAAACTACAACAATTGGCCTCCAAAGATACTTGGAAACTACAGAAGACTGGATGATGGTATGCGTCAAGGAACATGAAAGTAGTAAGCGTCTTTACTCCGTTATGAAAGAAGCCAACAAATTCAAAATGGAGTTTCAAATGGGCGTAGAGATGCAACTACAGCACAATACACCAGCTGAAACTGCAAAATAGTTAAAAAAAAAGACAGCAAAGACGAATGCAACCGACCAGATACAGAAGCGATGGCAAGATAAACCACTTCATGGCCAATACTCTGCCCGTACCAAACAAGCTGATGTAGACAAAACCCGTACCCATCAGTGGCTACGCAGTGCAGGGTTGAAAGCGGAAACTGAAGGTTTTTATCCTTGCTGCGCATGACCAATGCTTGCTAACTAGGAATTATCAAGCACATATACTAAAATATTGTGTCAGCCCAAAATGCAGATTCTGTGATAAGTATCCAGAAACGATTGATCATCTTGTATCAGGTTGCACGATGTTGGCACCCACTGAATATAAAACCCGACATGACAGAGTGGGCCAATATCTGCACTGGAAAATCTGCAACTTCTACGGGAAGGAAACTGAAAGAAACTGGTATGAACACCACCCAGATCCGGTTACGGAGATAGGACCTGTTACAATTCTATGGGACTACACACTGAGAGAACAATCAAAGCCAACCGCCCAGATATTGTTATTAAAGACCACAAACAAAAACGGTGCCTCCTTATTGATATGGCAGTCCCTGCTGAATGCAATGTATCTTTGAAGATATTGAAAAAGCTGTCAAAATACAAGGATCTTGAAATAGAAATCTCGAAAATGTGGCATATGGGAAAATCAACAATCCCTGTTGTAGTTGGAGCCATAGGACTGGTTGGAAAAGATTGCAGTAGACTAATTGAAGGGATTCCTGGAAGTCCATGCTTCAAGGAGATACAAAAAATTGTTCTGACAAGTACAGCCCACACTTTACGAAGGGCTTTATCTAGGTATTTTTTTTTTTTGTCAGTGGAAAGTGTCATGATGCCATTTCTAACCTTAGGTCCCTGGGCAGGAACCGGAAAGAAATGTGTAAACGCCAGAAATCAAAGAAAATAATAATAATAATAATAATAATAATAATAATAATAATAATAATAATGTTTTTTGTGTAAATAATATTATTTATGAGATAAAATGCGACCATTTAAGGTAAAAATCTTCCCTACACTAGTGATCAAATTAGTCTCATGGATTCCTCAACTTCGTATATAAAATGCAGGGTGATTTTGTAGCCATTTCTTTTTTGAAAAAAACAAACGCCAAATCCAATTCATCTGTAAAATATGTCAATATGTTCCGAACAACTTAATACATTTTCAGATTTGCTTTAGCAGCTCCCTGTTTGATGACACGACCATTCTACAACATAGAAGTTTAACAATATGAAACACATAAATAACATTTTATTTATTTACTTTTGTGTCTTTCAGCAAAATGCCACAAAGAGCAAAAAGAAGACAAAATGCAACTGGTAGCCGCTCCTGCTATTTGCCGAAGTTCCAAGGTTCAAGCACCATTCGTTGTCCCACAGATTTTCGTGGATTACGGTAGTCGACGGACGTCCTGCGCCTCGGAAGCCGATCGGAGAATCTCTTTAAGCAGCAACAACAGCAGCCGCAGGACGTCGTTTGCCTCAGACAGCGATCGGAGAGGGTCGGCGGGTAGTTATTGTAGTCGCCGGACATCTCTTGCTTCCGACACAGATCGTCGGGGTTCAGCCAGCAGTTATTACAGTCGTCGGACATCGTTGGCTTCGGACACAGACCGCAGAGGTTCGGCCAGCAGTCGAAGTAGCAAAAGAGATTCGGATATCAAAAGTGATGACATCGAGATGGTATATGGAGGTAAGTTGTTAGTATGTTTTAATGTATGGGGGTACATCTTAAATGGATATATATTGCTGGTACGTCATAAATGAAGATATATATATATTGGAGGTACGTCTTATTAAATGGATATATTATTGAGGTATATCTTCAGTCATTTATGTGCCATGCGTAATACACGCTTAGGTGATCATGTATCTTTCGATACATGACTGATGAGGCATTTTTTCCCGAAGTAGGTTGCCATTTCTTTCTGCGGTAGACCAGTTGCCATCCAAGGTCTGCCCTGCTATTTACCCACGGAGAAGAAGTGTACGTAATGGATTCGACTGAATTTCAAACTCGGCTCTCCGATTCCTCAATCCGAGCCGCTATCCATTACTCCACCGTGCCTCCTCTTACGATAAATGGAGGTATGTTTTACCAAATTAATTTATTATATACAGGTAAGTTTTAATACAGTGGAACTTCGGTTCACAAATTTAATTCGTTCCTGAAGACATTCGAAACCTGAAATGTTCGTAAACCAAAACTATATTTCCAACAGGAATCAATTTAGAGAAAAAGACATAAAATTGGAAAATAAAAGCACAACACAACACACGAATGTATACAACACGGCGGTCGACTCAGAAATGATTACGTTCGGATTAACTTGGTTCGGCAATGTTGTTCGAGAACCGAAATTCTGTTTGATAACCGAGGCATTTTATCTCGAATTTTCTGTTCGAAAACCGATTTGTTCGACATGTGATACATTAAAGAACCGAAGTTGCTCTATATACGGAGTTTTTATATATATATATATATATATATATATATATAGACAGACAGACAGAGAGAGAGAGGTACGTTTTAATGTACAGAGGTATGCCTTAATATGTGGACGCATGCCTTAGTATATGGAGGTAAGTTTTAATACACATAGTTTATCTTAATATAGAGAGGTAAATATAAATGGTGGTATGTCGTAATATACTGAGGTTAGTTGCAATTTATGGAGGTATGTCATAATATATGAAGATTGTCTTTAATATATGGAGGTCTGTCTTATTGGTTATATTTTATAGAGGTAAATTTTGGTATGACTTAATATACGGAGATTATTTTTAATATATAGAGGTATGTTTGAAAGAGTGATTCCTAAAGTGGGTCCTTGGGGCGGTGGAAAGATCCGGGGCGGTGAGGAATAAAGTGGGCAGTGAAAAGGCGCCATTGGCACAACTGAACCATTACATACACCACACACACACATTGTACCTGAAGTTTATCTTGGATTCCCTTTACAGAGAATCCCATGTTATATACCAATTAATATGGGAAATACTAAGATACTCATTTGACATACTGTACTAGCACCAAGAAAATTCAATCAAAGTTTGACTATCCATTGGAGATTACCACACTGACATTACCACACTGAATGACCAACTTACGGCTTTAACGTTTTGCTAACGTTATCCTGAGATTTCGTTCACGTTGATATCTGGCTTTTACTTATATCTTCGAAAAAAAGAATCCGCAATATTATTAGACCTTACCTGGCATCTCGGCTTTAGTCGCTTTCTCACCGCCTTAATATAACTTCCCTGTGCCTTTTCTATGAATACATTCATGGCAATTGTTCGGATGAACTTTTCGCTATGGTACCTAGACTTTATGAATTTAAGCGCAGTACTAGATTGGCAATTAGGTCTTATCGATTTACCATTGAGTTGACTAGTATAACTAAATCCATATTATCTAAAAATTCTTAGAGTCTAGAAATATTTTCTGGCTTTAAATAACCCCCAAAACGTTGATAAACCGTAGAAAACGAATCAATCTTTAAAAAGATTTCTGCTGACATGAAGTGGAAAGATTATATTGAACCAATTGCTAATTTTGCTGCTAAGAAAGTTGCTCCACTTCGTTGTGCTAGACAATTTTCTTCTCCAGAGTCTATCTCGCATACTTATAAGTCAATCATTCGTCCATGCTTTGAATATTAATGCCAAATATGGTCAGGTGCTCCTGCTATATACTTTGAAATTCTTAATAAAATCCAACGAAGAATCCTCTTTATTATTGATCCTGATATGGCATCTTGGCTTCAGTCACTTTCTAACCGCCTGTTGTAGCATACCTACGGAAGATAATGGGTATGTCCTCATTCACATAAATACAGTAGTGAATACTGTATGTTGGTCTAGAGTTGAAGATTCGTCTACAGCTGTGGTGGTGAAACTCTCTGCCTCCGGGCAGAGAGGATCCCAAGACGAGGCTATGTCGCAGAGCAGAGTTTCGTCTCGGGAAACAGCTACCAGACCCCGTTTTATACGAGCTCAACGTGGAATTTTCGGCTGAGCCTACGGACTCGGATACCCCACATTAAATTAGGCCTTGTGCCACATCTGACCGCGTGAAGCGGTTGGTAAATATCCTCCAGTTGGAGATTCATTGTGGAATTCACTTGGCACACTCCTAGCAGTTGACTACTTCTACGCGCCGCTGGCGAATCTTATATGTGTTGTTCTTGCTTTAAGTATTATCGTTCATTACCAACCTTATTCTACTCAGTAACTTTCGCTAGGTTACAACACCGCCGTAACGTAGCTTTCCTGTGTCTTTTCTATAAATACTTTCATGGTAATTGTTCTGATGAACACTCCTTTATCGTACCTAGACTTTATGAATTTAACTGCAGTACTAGAGTGGCAGCTAGGTCTCATCAATTTACAGTTGAATTGGATAGATGCAACCGTAAGTTCTATGCTAATAGTTTTTTTTCTGTCGCACTTCTCACTTATAGATCTTCTGGCTCCATGCTGTGCAGCCAACTCTAATCTTCAAAAATTCAAATGCAATCTCAATCGTTATCGTCTTCTTGATTATACAGTGGCCTAAGAAAAGTTTTTAGCCAAGAGAAATAAACTGCATCCTGTTTCAGAATTTAATTACGTAATCCCAACTTAACATAAATAAACAGTATTTGGAACTAGTATGGAGTAGGTCTCCTCCATTTGCTAGTTTCAGTGCTTGTATTTCATGGATTTGATCAAGTTATCAACAATCGTCTGAGCCATATTTTGCCACTCCTTTAGCAATGTTCCCTTAAGGGTTGCCACTGGCGTGATTTTGGTTGCACGCTCTCGAAGTGTTTGGTCAAGATGCACCCAAACGTGTTCTATTAGATTTATGTCAGGACTTTTGCTACCCATGTCAGTGACTTGATTCCTTGCGATTCATTCCAGGCATTTGCTTCTTTGCTCGTATGACATGGCACTCCACCTTCCTGAAAAAGGTAGACATTCTCGTCAATCTGATTGGTTTCAAATAGTGGGAGTTCTTTCTCTAATATTTGACAGTATTTTGGACCATTCAACTGCTCGTCAACAAGAATCAGCTCAAATTTCCCTCCAAACCAAACAGCGTCCCACACCATTACTCCAATCCCTCCATGTTTCACGGTCGCCTGCGGTCATTCAGTGTTCCAAATCTCATTCTGATTTCTCCAAACATAAACCAATCTCGACTTACTGAACAAATTACAGACTGCCAAAATTAATAATCTTTGCTCTCGAATTCCCTCGCCCAGTCCATACGCCAGTTCCTGTTAACCCCTGAAATCAAGGGCTTGCAACACTTCTTTGGTAGCCTAGCTTTTTCATGGTCTTCCTCACCGCATATGGTGACATTCCATGCTGTTAGCGACATCTTTGACACTCTGACTGCGGTTTCTGATGACTTCCTTCTTCAGCACCATTTTCATTCGCTCAGACACGATGCTTGGTCTTCCTGAACGTTGTTCCACACGATAGTGTTCTTCATTGAATTTCTTGACAATGTTTGGACATTAACCTGGAAAACCTAGTAATTTCTCTATTTGATTTGCCACAATGCTGCCACTCTATTATTTGCCCTCGTTGAAATTCACTAATTTCCTTGCTCCCGCGAACTTTCTATGCAAAAGATAAGTCAACAATCGTTCATAGATGAGATTAGCTTGATACTAACACGGTATTGTTTGAAAAAAAAAGAATAGACGTTATTACACAAGCCAAATTTACTGTAATCAAGGGTGGCTAGAAATTTATCATAGCCACTGTACTTTTATTGTTCTCGCTTCTTAAAAATGTTTCCCTTTTTCCTATTCTTTCACACCCAGTAACCATTTGTGTCTCAGTGGCTTTACTGCCTTGCTTGGTAGGAAATAATAAAAAAAAAACATCGACTTCTTTGGATGGCTTATATCATTAGTCTTGAAGCTTCATTTCTAAGTAGCTACATTAAGGGGAAATATTATTTGCTTCCTCTCAACAGCATAAACCAAGGAAACAGTTCAAAGATTGTGTCAAGGATTATGTAAAATTGGTGATCCCAACTGGGAAGTGTGATAGCTGGGGAAATATGGTGTATAGGAGACCTCGCTGCTGTCAAGACAATGCGAATACCTGGATGAAAGCAAGAAAGCAACCAGAAAAGTGCTATTATCGATCCAGACGTGTTACAGTTTGTCTTCCAACACTGTGGACAGGTCTGTTTGTCAAACGCAGACTTAACCAGTCAGCGGTGTAAAAATACTGAAATACCATATATCAATGACGCGACATTCCTTGACATCAATCATTTGAAATGTGAGAAGTACGAAAAAGTCTGCAAAAGTCGATTTGGTTTAACAGTGATGCATTATATATATATATATATAATACAAAAATCCAAAGTTTTGGAGGGAACAATAGACTACCTGCCAAAAGACCTCCAAAGGTGGGGGAAGATATTAATAAAAAAAATTACAGGAAAACCCTTACACAAAAGGTAATGAAGACAGAAGAAAAGACCAAAAGGCAAACACTTATTTAAGCAGTAAATAAGAGGGCTCAATTCCTAGGCTATCCAGATAGAGCAAATGATGCTTCATCTCGAATCGCTACTCGAGTTCCACTCTCCTTGTGATGTTCATGCGACCAGAACGTACATATATTAGTAGCATTTCCAATTATCGCATAAATTAATTACATCAAATTTAGTATAAAAATATCGAAAATTTTAGAGAAAGCCTGTAGACAATCGTTGAAACCGCCCCCGGAGTCAACGTATAATTACGAAAAGATTCGTCTATGCAACTCTGTAGTTGAGTTTCTGAATATAACATCTATTAGCTAAGTGGCACATTTTATTTGTATTAATCCTATCTATCTATCTATCTATCTATCTATCTATCTATCTATCTATCTATCTCTCTCTCTCTCTCTATATATATATATATATATATATATATATATATATATATATATGTATATATATGAAAAATTTGTTTTAGCTCATGTGGAGAATAGGGTATTTCGGCAGACGATAAAAGTGGTCGTCTGTCTTTCAATCCCGATCTGGAATGAAATTCACGTCAGGAGAGACTATCATGTGATAAAAAGAATTTTTATTTGATTATTCATCATATTGCTCTGTACAAATAAAATACATCGAGCTCTCTTTTTGTGGACCAATTTTAATTTTTTATATTACTAGGACCCACTTGGATTATACACGCACAAAACATATTTTAACTTTAATATATATATATATATATATATATATATATATATATATATATGTGTGTATACGAAGAATGCTGAAAAATTATGTTTCTTCATTTTGCGAATATCTATCTATCTATCTATCTATCTATCTATATATATATATATATATATATATATATATATATATATATATATATATATATATATATGTATATAAATAAAAAGAAAGAACAGTAAGATATATAATCCGGTGTTCTTATAGATATTTTTTATTTTTACAAAATAATGCTCAATGTAAATTTACAGAGCATTAACATTATAAATTAATTGATTTAAAATATGGTTTGTCTGGTACACAGTTCTAACTATGTTTCAAAAATGGAAGGTCCGAATTTAATTTGGTTTTGGTATAAGTGTTTATTTAAGATATTAGCATTATGTTTCTTAATAATTTTTTCTAAGTTTTCCGTACGCCTGTAACTTAATTTTAGTGTGTTTTTGTTGACAATAGTACTTAATTTACTTCCACTAGGAAAATGCTTGACTATTAATGCGAGGAATTTTTGTTCTAATTTGTTTTCTACCATTTGGTTGTATGGGGGTGTATACCAAATTATTTTTCTACATCTGTTTTTTCTGTGGTTTCCATTTTCATTTTTTATAGTTAGTTTTGGGTTTTTGTAGATGCTCTCTTTTAGAGCTTTGTTATAGGAATTGGTATGCTCATCGAAAATGTAAGCCATTGAATGACCCATGTCCTTTGTACTTACACGAGAAACAAGATATTACTAAATTTATATAAAAAATAAAAGTTTACTAAATCAGTGAAATCAATTAGCTATTTTTGGTGTCATTGTCATAAAGTTTACTTAAATAATATTTAAATAAAAAAAAAATAAAAAAATAAAAAAATCTGTTACCTAATAATATACATACTTATAGTCGATGTGAAAATAACTCTACATACTGTAAGGGATTTTAATACATTTACTTGTTCTTAAAAGAAATATAGTATATTCAAAATTAAAAGTGAAAATATTTTTCAAATTGTAGTTAAATAAAACGTATTCTAACATAAACACCCCCCCAAAAATCTTTAAATATACAAATAGAAAAAATGCCGTAAGAATTTTTGCCGTTAACAATAAAAATTTTAAAAAATCCAGGCGACATGCATTTAACGGATGTCAGATTTCATTGAAGAATACATCCCTACCCCCTACCAAAATGTAACTAATAACTGATACATCAAAATACAGACATAATGAACACGCAAACACCCCTCTGGTTGAAATGAATTTCTCTGTATCCTTGGAAACGTGAATTATGATTTTTGCTGTCTTTAAAACCCAGTAATTTTAAAAGTTACTCCAAAATTCGCTTGAGGATGAAATGGAACTAATGTCTTTAATTTAATTACAAAATTAAATTCGGACCTTCCATTTTTGAAACATGGTTAGAACCGTGTAGCGGACAAACCATATTTTAAATCAATTAATTTATTATATATATATATATATATGTGTGTGTGTGTGTGTGTGTGTGTATTTTAGCAACAACCTTTATTTTGGACATTTCTTTAATATTTCGTTAAATATGAAGAACAAGGAAAATTTTATAATTTTTATTTAGTTTTTTCCAGCGTTCTTACATCTTCCGTTTGGTGAGAGAGAGGAAGTACAATAATTGTCCATATCTTCCATTATCCCAAGAGCTTTCGGTCAATTTTTTTAGCCATTTTCAAGGGGATTACTTTGGTGTTGCTAGTTTCTTTAGCGTGTTTTATCTGTGTGAGATATAAACATTTTTAATTCTAGTAGGAGCGTTTATTCCAAGCCACCGCGTTTTAAACATGGTTGGAATTCGAGTGGGGGTCTTTCTATTTTTTAAAAGACTTCCAGCACGCCGCTGCCACTGTTAACCAAGGTGAGGTTGATGGTCGCGGAGAGTTGATTGATGTACAAGGTCTCTCTTATAGCGAGATGTTTTCGGTTAATTGATTTACATAGAACATTACTATTTTCGACGTGAATTTTTCTTAAGGGTTCTTGTAAATTATGGTTTGATAGATGTTTTTACGGCTCTCTGCTCTGGTAATGACATATGAGGTGTCTACTCAAGGAAGTGGTGGTATGACCAATATAGGTAAGTGATTTAATACAACAAACATAGTCTTGTACTAGGCAGTGAAATTGATACACTATATTGGTCATCTCTAGTTTAGATTTGATGCACTTATTTTGATTAGCGACAGCAAGGCTTGCGGTTTTCTATTTACTGTAATATATTATGAGCCTTTTAAATACTTTTAAAAATAAATTTTTATAATATTTATTGAAGTATTGATTTAGACTAAAGGTAAATAACTTTGGTTCACAGGCCATTATTAATATTACCATATCGATCCTAACTCGATGCTGAGTGAACAGCTGTATATCCTAAAGCTTTAATTTACCTTTTTAGTTTTAACCATACGTCTGAATCGAATCGGAAGACGTCTTAACGCTTAAAATATCGCTTGAAAATCGATTCTTTTCATTCTACTCTATTAAAGATAAAGGCCTTTTTTAATTAACACATATGCCAGACGAATGGTCTCTCTGTAAATGTTTTTCACCATTACGGAGAACAGGTGGTTTAATTATATTTTCTATTGGTCAGCTGTATGCACAATTAAATAAAAAGTGACATGAAGATGATTTACTGACTGAATTGTTTTGAGTGTGGTTGAATTGTTTTGAGTGCAGTTTAATACCTGACCCCCTACAGCTGCCATGGTTATCGGGGAAGACAATAATGATACTGACAACACTAATCACAAGGGCGTTAGCAATGGCATTAGTGTCTGTAATAGCATAGGATGCTGATAGAATAATAATATTTACAGGTGAGGTGGCGTGAAATGAGAATAAGAGCAGTGGTGGACGCAGTGCATTGGTTTTGATTGGCTGATAATCGTAAAACGTACAAAAGGACAGGAGACAGAAAAGATAGGAAAGAAAAAAAGGAAGAAAAGAAAATCATATATATAAAGTACAGTGTAAATGTGTGTGTGTTTGTACATGTGTGTGTCCAAGCAACTCCTCCGCTCCCACTGGCCCGATTTCAACTCATTCAAAAGCCCTAGAAAAGTTAGGCTTAAGGAACGATTTTCGTTGAGGTCAGATTCAGGGTTGCTAGATTATGCGACGGTAAAAATATATATTAATATATTATACTAGCCATTAAAATTTTAATAAAAGTTTAAGCTAGATAAAAAGCCGCCGTATCGGGTGGCATTTAAGGTAGATCCTGCGAAGGACTCTTGGTTTAGCCATCATCACAATAGCTAGGGAGGAGTAGATGTGATAGGCATCAACTACAGCAGAACTCAAAACTGATCGCTGCATTTAAGTATTGAATTAATATTCAATCCTACCTTTTAAAAGTTCAGCGATAATTTTTCTGCAACTCAATTTAAAGACAATTTGATCTACGTAGGTCCTTATTTTCCGGACAAACAATTATTTTTATTTCATGGGTGACAGAACAGGGAACAATTTATAAGATAAAATTAATATAATGAATTGATGGGAAAATAGAAAGTAGAATTAGTTATATATAAATTTTTTGAAGAGTTAGAGAGACATAAAAGCTAATTAAGTAAAACCTTTATTATGGAATCTATATGAATAAATACGAAATTGAAGCTCAATTCTTCCACGAATTCTGGGATTAAAAAGCCTCAGCTCTACTTTACAATTTATTGGTATTTAATCGACCCCCCTACTCACGAAGTCACGTTGTGACACAAGGTCGGTTTAATGTGGGGAGCCCGAGGTCGTACATCCGGGCTAGAAACAAAAATTATCTGAGACCTCCCCACCCCCCGGGTGAAATCAGTGACACTTTGAGAAATAAAAGCATGAACCTGTTTTTCAATAATTTGGTTGTTTATGCTCAGAAATTAACCAAAAGAGGAATACATTAACGATGTATACATATATTATATAGATTACGCAAAAAGCGTTCCATAAAGCATGTCATGAAGAACTATTTTAACTACTAGGTGAGCTTCATTTATTTGAGAAAGTTATTAGAATAATCTACAATACATAGTGGAAGAAAACTGCCTTCATACGGGCGGAAAATGAATTCAGTAAATGCACAAACATATAACGGGGCGTAAATAAAGGATGTGTATTCTCACAAGACTTTAACGTGGGGCTATTCTGAAAGAATTGGAAGTCCTACCAGGATTCATTAATGGCGGCCACAATCTGAACAAGATAAGATATATAAATAACATAGTGTTTGTATCAGACAATGAAAGTAAACTAAAGGAACTCGTACAGAAGGTAGTAAAAGAAAGCCAGAAGAAAGGACAACGCACCAATTGTAAGGAGACAGAATGCATAGTTGTCAGTAAAAGGAATAGCCCAACATACAAATTATGTATTGCGAATACGAAAACCAAGCTAGTGCAAAAACTTAAATATCTGGTAAAGGCGGAAAATGCGACACTGAAATATGAAAGATGCCTTCCAAAAACTAATCAAAGTATTAAGAAACAGGAAAATTTCCTTCGTACGTAATAGCAGCCCTCACAAATTCCTCACAGATGAATAAGAGACAATAGAGATGTGGTTCTACAGAAGGATGTTGAGAATGCCATGAAATGAACACGCGAAACACGACGAAGTTTTAGGGAAAATGAAAACAAAAAAGATACTTATACTTAGAATCAAAAAGAGACAGTTGAAATTTTGGGGGGACATAACGAGGAAAGAGGACTTGTTGAATTTGACATTGATACGACATACTGAAGGCAGAGAAAAACAGCTAAGAACCTACCTAACGATCTTGTGTAAATGGTTGGCACAACAGAGATTAGGAGAAGTAGCAAAGAGGAAAACTTTACTAAGTGTAATTGTACAACACCTTCCCCTATGTTGGAAGTCTTGGACGACTTCCAACATAGCGGCTGATCGGTGAAGATTGCTTCCATCTCAGACCTGCCCAATCCCATGATGTGATTTAAGTTTGATCATAAGGAGGCCAAGATCGAATCATCGCAGGCATCTTCGTGTCGGGTGGATCCAAGCTGGGCGATGACGTACAGAAAAAATAACACTCGAATAAATTAAACAAAACAAATACTGTTTTCATATCAGTCCTTCGTGGAATAGTTGGTTATATTAGAGTTCGCATGCAATCAATTATCAGCCCAACCCTCGTCTAAATCGGAAGTGATATTATTGTTGACTTGGTAAAGTTTGGTTTGCTGTTTTGGTAAAGTTCAGCACAAGTTCAGCACAAGGCGGAGGTTCTTCTCAACGGGTAATCACGTTGGGTGTATCATGACCGGTGACTGGAACGAACTCTCTGCCGTCTCTCTCCTGTCTCTGTCTCCGTCTCCGTCTGCGTCTGGAGAATTCGCTTCACCCATTCGTATTTATGGACATTCGCTCAAACTGGCGCGGGGCACGGCGCATAGTGAGATTTCGGTAAATCCCCTTTGTTGTCAACTTACTTCATAACTCTGGGGAAATCCCTTCTTCCACTAAATCTCCACGGTGAGCGTGAGTGGCTTATCTACCCACTCCTGGTATTTCAACTCAACTTCCCATCAGGAGAAACAAACTCCAAATTCGTTGTTTACAAAAAATGAAATTTTCGCTTTACAGCTTACATTTTCAGCTGCGTTGAACACATGTCAATCATCATTGCCCTCTGAGTCTCGGTCATTTTCCATTGTTCAGAACCTGGACGTATAATTTCAGGTGTCGTCTATATGTGAATTAAATCGTTAATATTTTCCCACGGATTTTATATATTAACCTTCCTTGTTCAAAAGTCTTTCAATATATCGTTTCCTCTATACCTAAAAAAACTTTCTTATGTTTTACCAAAACTTTCTCCTGTTTAACCGCGTTAACTGTTTAACCGATACAAATAGTATCACAAGGGGTTACAAAGGACAGAAAGTTGGGGAAAGCCATGATCGTTCGCTTTCTGAAGGAACACGGCTCATAGAAGAAGAAAAAGCAAAAATCAATAAAAAGTGAAGTTGCAAGAATTAACATCTTTTAAATAAATTCTTGTCACGTTCCTCTGTGTATCTTTAAAAATAAACTTTTCACGAGAATAATGGCATCATAACAAGGACTCCATATCCTAAGAATTTTTCTATATACAGAATACACGGTAAAAATAGGAAAAATAAGTGTTCTATAGTAGAATCTATATCTATAAATGGCATTCTGACAGTGTGTCTGTGTGTTTGTCATCTTATTACCTCATTCTGAGCAAACCGTTCCTCTCATTGGCATGAAAATTCACACACAGGTATTTTGCCGCCGTCGGGAAGAGTACCTCGCGGGCACGTCATACTACTACTTCAGGCCATACTTCACGAGGTTAACAGCTACATTCACAGTTTCAAATATGCTTTGTAAAATGTAAAATTGTAATTGACGCCGACAAATGGCCTCATGATGAACACGAACGCCGCTACAATGCTCTTGCGTGCAACGAAGTGACCGCTATTATACATGGGGAGCAAGACCGCATTCGCGATATTGTCCTCAAATCAAGAGGCGGCACTCTTCGCAGGATTTCAGAGACCCATCGATCATATGCCGCATTGCAGTACCCTTTACTTTTCCCTAATGGTGACGATGGCTCCTGGTGGCCAACCAACAACGACTTCCAAAGCCTTATCGTGCAAGGCCTTCTACTCATACCGGTCCATGGTTAGGGATGAAAACTTCAACCTACTTCATAGATGCAGGGAGCTTTTCCACTAGTTTGCGGTTGATATGGCCGCTAAGATGAAATCGGAGAGGCTTTGCTTTATACGGAATCATCAGAAACAGCTGCGCTCAGACTTCTACGTACACTTACGCGACAGCCTTCGAAAGGAAGTCAATCCTCCGCGACCTAGGGAAGCTGTGCATTCTGCCCTCTACCTACACTGGGTGGGGGATATATGCATAAACGCACGCAGGACGCTATGACATACGTTAGGCCATATGGGCGGCCAAACTTATTTATAACGTTTACCTGCAACCCCAAATGAGTTGAGATAACGCGTGAATTCCTACCCGGACAGGTTTACACTCACAGATATGACATTACCACCCGCGTATTCTGCTTAAAACTGGGGGAAATTATGGACTTAATAGTGAAGGGGCGAGTACTGCAGTGAAAAAAGAACCACAATTTTACATTGCCAGAATTAAAAATCTTGACCGATTATGAATGGGTGGCAGTCTTTGCTTAAGCACGGAGCAGCAACACAGCGGCCACCTATTGCAACCGGTTGCCCTTGATCTCATTGATTTTGCTACCAGTGAGATTCCCGGCCTATCAGTGACCTCAACAATTGCAGATACGTTCGTAAGTTCAATAATTCAAACACCAAAGCAATTTAACTACATAAAACCCCGAGCAACGCCTAGCTTTACTGCTAGTGCATGATAAAAGAAAGAAAAATAAAAGTTTTTCTATAATAGAATATACGATAAAAGATAAAAGTTTCTATAATAGAATACACGATAAAAGACAGAAAGATAAGAGTTTTCTAACATGGTAATCGGTCACTCGATCTTAACAAAAGGCAGTTTTTTTTCTTTTTCTCATCCGGGGTACCGGACTCTTATAAATATGACGCTATTGTGTACTGTATTTATTCTGCTTAATTACAATCTGTCTCCAATTTTTAACCACGGATAAATCGATGATAATAACTTTCATCATCGTTGTCATTATGACGATAACATGGCCGTATTTCGACTTGAAGATTCTTGAATCTCTTTTTATTTCTAGATGGCAACCGCTTTTTCTTAAACAAAGGGATTTCCTCTATTCCCTAAAATTACCTGATATCACTTTGGTTAGACTACTGTTTGTATATCTGGTGGACTCTCTTGTCGCGGACGACAAATGAAACCTCGGTAAAATAAGGAAGTGCACAACTTTTATAGACACGTGTGAGTCTCCCAATGCCAGCAGGTGTTTCTGCAGGTATATATATATATATATATATATATATATATATATATATATATATATATATATATATATTTATATATGTGTGTGTGTGTGTGCGTGTAAAGGAAAAAGACAATAGGAAAACTAGTTTTAGCCGATGCGTTTTGTCCAACTAGAAGAATTTAGAAACGCTATTCTATATTCATATGGTCAACTGAAATTCTTCTTGCTAACAACATTTCGTTTGTTGTTTATAGATAGTTTGTTTCAATAAATTAATTTCGTTTTTTTCCTTGAAAAAGTCCACGTTGGACGAAATGCGTCGACTAAAGCTAGTTTTCCTATTGTTTTTTTCCTTTATATATATATATATATATATATATATATATATATATATATATATATTTCTAAGGAATCAATGTTTTTTCTTTTACCCGACATTATTTTCCTACAGCATCGAATATGATTTTTTAAGTAGATGACTTGTTTTTTTTACTAATGACGTAATTTTTCAGTTGACCATATGACTATGGTATATATGGTGAGGCGATTCTGAGAGAATTAGAAGTCCTGCAAGGATTCATTATTGGCGGCCACAATCTTAAAGACATAAGTTATGCAGATGACAGTGTTGATAGCAGGCATAAAAATGAAACTACGGAGACTCCTACAGAAGGTAGTGAAGGAAAGCGATAAAAAAAAAAACTATTATACGTTAATTTAATGTATGGTTATCAGTCCAATATACAAATTCGATATTGGAAATACCAAATCAAGCAAGTACAAAACTATAAATATCTGAGGGATAGCGGTGGATGGAAAATGCAACGCCAACATCCGATGGGTAATTGGAAGATGTTTTCTAAAAACCAGGCAAAGTATTAAGAAATTTCGTTAGAAACAAAGAAAATCGCACTGAAATGTATGGCAGTGAATACTGGAGAATCTTCCCCACAGATGAAGAAGAGACTTGAAGCACCAGAAATATGGTTCTATTGAAAAATGCTGAGGATATCATGTACAGAACATGTGAGAGCTAGAGACAATGCCACCAGAAAGGACACTTATTCTTAACATCAGGAAGAGACAACTGTAAGTAAACTTAAGGAAGAAGACTAACGGAACAAGTACAGAAGGTAATAAAGAAAGCAAGAAGAAAGGACAACCCATCAGAATGTATGATTGTCAGCAAACGGAATAGTTCAACATATGCAAACTACGTATTGGGCATACCAAAATCAAGCAAAAATGTAAATATCTGGGAAGTGCTTTAACAGAGGACGGACACTGCGACTCCGAAATCCGAATAGCGAAAAATTCCTTCCAAAAGCTATTAAGAAACTGTAAGATCTCTTTAGAAACAAAGAAAACAGTGCTAAACGGTTACGTAAAAGTAGTCCTCCTATATGGCAGTGAATGTTGGACGGTCTCCTCACAGATGAATAAGAGACTTAAAGCAACAGACATGTGGTCGAGCACAGAACATTAGAGCAACGACGTAATTTTAGACAAAATGGAAACCAAAAAAGACCCTTATACTTAGAATCAGAAACAGTTGAAATTTTGGGGACATACTAATGAGGAAAGAAGGATTATTGAATTTAACTCTGACACGGCACAATGTGTCGGAAATTGAAACAAAAATGGCACATACGTAGAATCAGAAAGCAACAGTTGAAATTTATGGGACCGATAATGAGAAAAGAGGGCTGGGATCCTCACAGGACGGAGGAAAGAAGCCCAAAACCTTCATAACGAGCTTGTGTTAATGGATGATAGAACAATGTTTAATAGTGCAAAAAGGCATAATTTACTGAGAGCTAGAAAGGAAACAAATTGCGGGCATCCATGATCGTCAATGACCTGAAGGGATTCGGTACTTATAAGAAAAAGCTTAGAAAGTGAGAATTTGGCAATCCCAAATCAAATATGGCATATAAATTTAGTACGTAAGTTAGTATCACTAAGCATTCTGCATCATAGTTCCTTGCTTTGTGCTGGTGCACTGTGTGTCACATGTCAGATGCTGCTACAATCACAGGCTTTTTTTGGAGAAGAGCTTTTAATATCCGAGGTGCAGAGTGACCCTTGCTTCCCATGAGAATCGCATCCGTCCTTTGCCAACCCTCTTCGGACAGGTTTGAATACAGATTTTCCCTTCTCCCAGACTGGTTTCCAAACAAGGCTATTAGGTCCAGTTTCCTAGTTATTTAGAAGAGAAGAGATGCATACATACCTTTTCCAAGGGGATTTGCGCGTAAGTGAATATAACAAGCTTGACAAGAATTCGAACTCGGCTCTCCGATTTCTCATTCCGAGCTGTCATTCATTGCACCATCCGCACACCCAAGATTACAGCACCTGGTATTTTCAAGTGGTCAACCATCTAGGTAGTGAACAGGCTCAACGTTGCTTAACTACATAACTACGCATTGTAAAAAGTTTTTAAATTTTTAAAGAAAATTTGTTCTCCGGCAGAGATCGAACCTGCATCACCTTTTGTAGGAGAAATCGCCGTTTGACACGGCGTGCTTTACCAGTTGGCTACAGAGAGCGCTGCGGTTCAGCAGTACGTTTTCCGGAAAGTACAATTCCTCATACAGATATTTTTGTCGAAAAAGCTCACATCTGCCCTGCGTCGTATCGAAGCAATTCCTCAAGAATTAATGAATTCATTTTTTTAATCCGTCGTTTTTATCAATTCAAATGCTGTTTCCTGAATGAGCAGGTACACAGATGCAATACACACTGTTTAAAAAGATAATAGGGCATCGATTTCAAATACGAGTATCCACTATAATAATGTTCGAAAAATAAAAATATATTAAAAATAAATATATTAGTTCTTTAGAAATTACTATATATATATATATATATATATATATATAAGGTTGGTGCAAAAATAATGACGTAATAATGTCGTTTTTTGACGTTACGTCAAAAAACGACATTATTACGTCATTATTTTTGCACCAACCTAATATATATATATATATATATATATATATATATATATATATATATATATATATATATATATATGATTAATGGTCAGAGCTGGATCTGACCAGGAAAGGGTATTATAAAAAATACTTAATACACGTGTGAAAAAAAATTGAAGGTAAAAATAACATGTTGAGCTTTAAACTTTAAAATTAAGATGTCAGATAGAATACGCAACCTTGGTTTCGACCTCGCGGTCTCATCAGGCTTATTCTATCAACTGCAGAAATAAGCCTAGATGCCTATTAAATGAAGCTTGTAAAATAGAATTTATGAAGAATAAGTAATTGATATTAATGGTCAAAGATAAAACGTATATAGGTTGTACAGATGGTTCTTTTAAGCGTAGATGATATAATCATAGATATTCGTTTAAGCTCGCAAATCTTAGGTATTCCACCAAACTTGCAAGTCATATGTGGGATTTAGAAGAAATAACCAACAGTGACCCGTTCGTAAGGTAGAAAATTTGTAAAAAGGTAAAACTATAGAGCAATCATAACCGCATTTATCTACTTTTATCAGCATGAAAAAATTGCGATTATGACATTTTCAGATCCCAAAAACCTTTAAACCAGAGCTCCGAAATCTTAAGTTCTTGCCTTCATATCAAAATATTTTTATTAAATGAATATGAAGCAGGATAAAAAAAAAATGTAATTTAAAACCGCACTGTTATATTTACAATACGTTTGCTTCCCCTCTCCCCCATCCTTCGCTATATTTACAAGACACCCTTCTTTAAATTTACGTTACACTTGCTTTTCTTTGCTATTTTTTCTCTTTATAAATTTAAGATACACTTACTTTCCTCTTCTTTCCTCTTAATCTCTTCGCCCTTTTGGCACTCGGCGTAGTGTAATGGTTAGCAAACTTGCCTCTCTAGATCTATTACGACTGAATAGTGAATTCGATCCTCATTGGGTGCCCTCCTTGCTTTCATCTTTGTGCCACATCTAAGCTACGTTTGAAAAATCACTATTCTCTTCTTCTTCCTTCTCCCCTCCTTTCTATTATACTCAACGTTATGCGTTTGAACGTCATGCGTTAGTTTATTTATATTTGAAAAATAATAATGTAGCTTTCTTAAGGTTAGTTGATAGAATTACCTTGATGCGACTGTGAGGTCAAAACCAAAGTCGCGTATTCTATTTGACCTCCTAATTTTTAAAGCTCACACACACACACACACACATATATATAAATATATATATATATATATATATATATATATATATATATACAGAGGGTGCGATGGTTAAATTGTCGTCTAAATTACGCAAAAATGGAAATAATACTGACATCTCATTTTAACAGATACATTTGCAAAAATTACACAAAAATATCTTGAAATACTAAAGAGTAAATTTAATCAATAAAATCACCACGGCCTCCAAATGACTTCAGAATCTCTTCTGGATGGTCTCGTTGTTTAAATTGCTGAATGCAGTCATAATCTTTACATTCAGTTCATCTTTGGTATTACAAGGAGTTTTGTTGGTCTCTCGCTTAACTGCACAACACACATAATAATTAAGAAGGTTGCAGTTTCGGGATTTAGGTGGCAGGATGTGAGTGGTGATGTGGTTGCAGAATTTGACAGTCATGGCTGGGTTCCTTTGCTTGTGTGACATGGTGCAGAGTCCTGTTGCCAGGCGTAGGGTCTTTCAGTGGCCACTCAGGGCAGCACTACCTCCTCAAAGCCCTTGATGTAGGCCTCCATGTTGAGTCTGATGTCCCGTGAGAAGATGACTGGAGGCATAACGTTGCCATCATCAATGATCACTCCAAGCACCTTCATAATCACCATTAGACTCATCCAACTTTACGAATCCTCTACACTGTTTTTTTGATCGACATCCAGACACTCTGAAATGTTCGTATTGGAGCTTCCAGTGCAAATGCCAAGCAGTACAACATGCCGTTTACAAATTTCTGGTGGTGTGAATTAGGCAGGATGCTATATTTCTCACAGACGGTGCCCAGCCGACCCTATTATAATGTGCAGTCGACAAAATCAAAAACAACGAATGCGCATGCGCGAAATTAAAAATATTAAATTGCGACAATAACCCATAGTTGAATAATTTCGAAAGTTTCTATCAAATGTTTTAACTTTTTCACATTTCCGAATTAATTGTCTGATGTAATCGGTAAATTTGCTAAAGTTCATATTTCTTTTATTTTATATTATTTTTTGCCGAGTATCTTCGAATGTTAATACGTTTGTTTTCATGGAACGTGTTTTGTGTATGTCTACGTAACTTTTTTTTGTTAATTCCAGCGTTCTCATTTTCTGCTGGAACCGATCTTTAGTGACTCAAGGCGATGTCATTTAAACAGTCGAACTGAAATTTTTATGCGTATTTTCTTTGTACACACTTCAATGATAAGATAAAAAAAAACAAATAAGAAACGCTTATCAATCTAACGTGTTTTACTTTTATTAAACATGTTAGATTGTTTATGAAACATTTTAAATTGATAAACTTTTCTGTTTAGCATACCTACGGACGATAATGGGTATATCCCCATTTACATGAATACAGTAGTAAATACTGTATGTTGGTCTGCAGTCGGAGATTCGTCTCCAGCTGTGCTGGTCAAACTCTCTGCAGAGAGAATTCCCAGACGAGGATATGTCGAGAGGCAGAGTCTCGTCTCGGGAAACAACTACCCGACTCCATTTTATACGGATCTACGGGAAATTTTTGGCCGAGCCTACGGGCTCGGATACCTCACATTAAATTCGACCTTGTGCCACATCAAACCGCGTGAAGTGGTTGGTAGATATCTTGCAGTCGGAGATTCGTCTCCAGCTGAGCTGGTCAAACTCTCTGCCTCCGAACAGAGAGGATTCCCAGACGAGGCTGTGTCGAAGAGCAGAGTCTCCTCTCAGGAAACAGTTACCCGACCCCGTTTTATACGGGTTCTACGGGGAATCTATCGCCGAGCCTACGGGCTCGGACACCTCACATTAAATTCGGCCTTGTGCCACATCTGACCGCGTGGGGCGATTGGTAGATATCCTGCAGTTGGAGATTCATTGTAGAATTCACTTGACTCACTTCCAGCAGTTGACTACTTCTTCTACGCGCCGCTGGCGAATCTTATATGTGTTGTACGTGTCCTATCATTCATTACCAACCTTCGTTTGATTATTATATTCAGTAACATTCCCGAGGTTACAACAGTTTCCTATTAGTCTTTTATCCTATCATTCTGTCAGATCCATATTTCATCTATATTTGATACCAACTCACACTCTTTAATACAACTAATTCGGAAATTTTAAAAAGATAATAAAAAATTTGATAGAACTATATTATTCAACCAAAATTGTTTGAAATTACTGCTGCCGATATACACCTTATATATTCATTCTGAGTGTGGTCATTATTTTTTCTGTATTCAACAAATATCCATACGTAGAGCCCGCCAGAAACTTGTTATTCTCATTTATTGATAACAAGCCTCAAGGTTTGTTATTCCTACTCAATCTGAAGCCAACTCAGTCACAAAGGGGTCAGTATGACATTAATTATCCTTCCTAATCCTAATATCGATTCTTCGTCCATATTTCATCGTTCTGTACCTGAATCAACATCTGGTTATATGAAGTGCAATCACTGAATGTACCTCAACCCAGAACACTTGGAGCGGAGACAACAGTAGCGCGAAACTGGAGATCAGGTCTCAAAATGGCTTCGAGCGAAATTAATGTATTCACGGATTAGGAATCTGGCCTTCCCGCTAAAAATGTAAATACGACCATGGTTATTGATTTGGAATGTGTCGTATCAATCGAAACCAGTCTCCGTCGCTAAAGCCGTGTATCGATTTCGTATGGTAGTTGTCCTTATACTGAAACCAGCGGACATCTCTACACAAACGATGAGATGCGTAACATTTTGACAGAGAGAGTGGACAGTTTGTTGTCATGTCGTGTGTTTCAACAGCTTTCTATTGACCAACAGATGAATTAATGAATAGGTAAATATATGTCTTCAGATGCACAATGATCAAACAGCATTAAAAATCGACATGAAGAAAAAAAATGGACGTGAACTTCAACCGTGCCGTGATTTTCCACTTTTATTTCCGGTTTACTCAGGGTCGTAGACTGTCGGCTTAAGTAAAAGTTACGATAAAATTAATTTAAAATAAAGATGAAAGTAAATACTTTTCAAAATTAGAACTGATGTATTATTTGCTTTCTTTATTTACAAAACGCTCAGTTTGAGTCTAATATTATAATTTTTTTAATCATTTCACCCAAGCAAGGCAATAAAGGGACTGAGGCGTAAGGGACTACAACAAATAAGAGAAAAGAACAGAATTAAGAATAGAGAACAATAAAAGATCAGGAATTAAGATGATAGAAGATAATGTTTAGCATTGCATTTGAATTTTTTTTTTCTTTTAATTATGACTGGGAAGCAAGACGCCGGAAAACAGTTCCACAAGCGAGAAGTGCAGAAGAAGAAAATGTTAGTATAGTGCTTACGTTTACATCCAACAATTTCAATTGTAAAATGATGAGACCTAGCCGCCAATCTAGTGCTGCGCTTAAATTCTACGTACCAAAGAGGAAAGTTCAGCATAACAACTACCATGAAAGTATTTATAGAAAAGGCAGAGGGAACCTACGTTACGATGATGGGAAAGTGATGGAAGGTGAGATGCAAGGTCAGGGCATTACAGTTTCTCCTTTGTAATTTATCAAGAATCTCTAAATGTATAGCAGGAGCACCAAACCAGATGTGGTAGGAATATTCAAAGCAAAGACGAACGGTATATTCATAAATATGTAATATACGGCGGCAGGTATACCATCATTGATTTTCTTTCGTCAATGAAGCTCAGTTTTGATGTATTTAGCTTTAATTTTCAATTCAGTCACTTTTTATCTAAGCACCATATTGATCTTTTCTCTCTACTATGCAGTCTGTGACGTCACTTCCGTTGTCCTACATTTTCGATGATAAGATGCATTCTAATGGGTTTCTGCAAAGTTACATGAAACATCAAATAATGGTGTCTACAAGACGAATATGTAGGATTTTGCAGTGCAACTTTATGAAAACTTATATATGTGTGGGTTAGTGGGTGCATATATGTCAAGTGTTTTCATCACCTGTCCATTCACAATCTCAGTGGGCTCCTTCATTGTTTAACAATAGCACATGGCAGGAAGGAAAAACTCCCTTTGATAAATTTCAGGCTCAGAGCAATGTTGTTCTTTTCTCACGCGTGGTCAATGTCAAGCATATATAAAGTAACCACTGTAGGTGTAAACAGAACTTTTTTTTTTTGAAGAAATGAGATGAACTAAGCATGAAAACTAACAAAACCTGCTTAATCTAACAGCAGAACACACACACACACACACGCCTGCTTGGACGTAGTCATCAGGCCATGTGTGTTGTGTGTTCGATCGTCTATTTATATATGCTGGTCATTTGTGCATTGTTGGTAGCACAGTCTATTGTATAATTCCAACGGTTTGTAGGTAAGTGGTATCGGTTATATTTCAAACTATTCTAGAGACTATTGAGTAGAAATAATCGTGGATATATATGCATGCATGTGTACCCGATCTCGCTTTTTTAGAATAAATATTTGTTATACTATAATTTTCTTTTGGATCTTTTTTTGTTTAATACAAATTCTTTATTTAGAACACGTTTTTAGAATATTTACTGCAATTTTTATTACAGTTATATTTGCAGAAATAAAACTTTATGATTTTGAAGTGTTACATTGTCAATATTGGACGCTTGGCCTATATTGTATAAGACGAACAGAATATTGCAATGACTTCATCCTAAATGTCTGCGTCTTAGTCCTTACCTTGACATCGTATTTCTTTTCCAAGTGCATTATATCATATCTATAAGTCTACCATTCGTCCATTATTAGAATATTGCTGCCATATATGGCCCGGTGCCTCTGCTATTTACATTGAGCTCCTTGATAAAATCCAAAGAAGAATCAGCAATTTGTTGGTCCTGATCCAGTGGATCGGATTGAGTCTCTTTTCCATCACCGTAAGGTTGGCTCCCTTTGTTTTTTATATAAATACTTTCATGGTAATTGTTCAGGTGGGCCCTTCGCTATGGTACCTAGAATTTTTTTAAATTAAGCGCAGTACTAGACTAGCGTTGAGCTGGCTAGATGTAACCGTAAATTCTTTGCTAACAGTGTGTTTTCTTGCTTGCACTCCTCGCTTGTGGAACTTCATTCCGGCTCCACGCTTTCCAGCCAACTTTAATCTGCAAAAATTTAAATACAATGTCAGTCGTGATTTCTCTTTGCTCATCACGCTCATTATTAATGTTTCTGTTCTTAATTATTCAACACCCTGTATCCACTTGTGTCTTAGTGGCTTTAATGCCTTTACATGGCGTGATACCGATTTAAAAAAAAAATCTCTTTCAGTTATTTGTTAATTGAATTTACTGGTGAAATGACGTCTTCTTTTGCGGTTACAAAGACCTCAACGTCAAAGTTTTTAATGCGTACTTATTTGTACCTTTTTTTTGTTGTTGTGTTGTACAGTTTGTTATCTTGAGAGGAACTTCTATTTAATTAAAGTATTTTAACGCTGAACTGACACTTTGCTGTCACAAGATTGCACATCTGTTCTATAATCAGTTTATCTTTCGATATTTGTCGAAAGGCAAGCTGCAAAAATCAACATTCGCGGAAATGTGTCTTGTTCGACTTAATTATTGACAATAATATCGTTAAGTTTCTGCTTATCAAATGTTATATCAGTCAATCTTGGTCCCTTATTATTGAGTCAGTGCTATTTGCACATCGTTGACATTGGACAGTTGTTAAAATTACCTTTATCAGCTGGCATGTTTCTGGCGCCGTTAAATCTTTGAGCGGCACAAGTTCATTCCTTGTAGTTAAATATATATTTAGAGTTTCGTAAGCAAACAACAGGATCCTCACCTAGCATTCCTCCGACCAGCTATTCTCCATTCTTGTTCGTGTCGGCGTACACTGAAAACTGGGAAAGGATCACTGCAGGCTCACAAGGAAACGAAAAGTGAAAACAAACGCTCCGGAGATAAATGAGGATTCGAATCCTGTTTTTAATGCTATAAAATAGCGGTTCTATTCAGAGCTTCACTTTCCCTGAATTTTAATCTGACTTGTTAACTGAATGATGTTTGATCGATGAGATAAGTGCATTGACAAAGAATGAAAATTTTTAGATATTTCTTGCGTAAAATAAATTCTTTCATTCGTCATGAGACAATATATATATATATATATCTTTCATTGAAAACCGCCGACAAGAACGATAATACAACGGCCCTATTCAGGTCACGTAGGTGTACACAGCTTGTCATTAGGGAGGCTCTGCTTATGAAACTTTATTCTCCCACTATCAATTTTACACAATTTAGTAAAAGAGATGGCCTGTTGAAAGTGCTCTAAAAATAGAAGCCTTGCCCCGGTCAAGTGGACGGTCACTGCATGTGACTGCCACGGAGCACAAAAACCGCTCGAACTCCACACCGTAACAATTGTAACTATGAACAATTCCTATATTTCTGTTTCATGCTAGACGCAATCGTCAGGCCACGTGTTCTGACGATTGTGTCTAGCATGAAACAGACTGTCGCCTCTAAGTGTTGACTTCAATGTTCACTTTTATATTTACACGCGCTTTATCTCTGATATTGAGCACTTTGTCCCATAAATATAGCATACCTAATACTATATTTCTTCACACACACAGGCACACACACACACACACACACACACACACACACACATATATATATATATATATATATATATATATATATAATGAAAGCTGAGTCCTTTGAAATCCATTGGTAATAATTTATTTCACGGGATCAGACACACATCTCTTCAGTCCCCAAAATTTTACAAAAATAAATGGAATTTATCCAGGCCCAAGCTAAAAAAAGAGGAAACAAAAAAAAGAAAAAGGAAACAAAAAGAAAAAGAAAAAAGGAAAAAGATGTAGAAGATAGAGAAAAAAGAAAAGAATTTAAAAAATAAGAGGGGCAGGCAGAGATTTTAAAATAATGTATATATATATATATATGTATATATATATATATATATATATGTGTGTGTGTGTGTGTGTGTGTGTGTGTACCGGGTGCAGCAGTAAAATTGTCCAATTGTTAAAATAAGATTTGAACCGTTGTATCTTAGAAATGATTTAAGATATCTTACTGGAATTCTCCGAGGTTTTTATAACACAACTAGAAACTAATTTGAGCAATAATAATGTATGATTACTCTCCAAGATTAACTGAGAATCATGATGAAATCGATCATAAACGAAAATGACATGTTCATCATTAATTAATCATAGCTAACGATCGGAACCTCATGAAGGATTGAAAGAAAATTCAAATATATATATGTATATATTATTCCAGAATCATTTAACAACTTATTGAAGATGATCTTCGCCTTCTCTAAACTTTCACTTACGATTTCATTTTCAATTTTTTACCACTGCTCTTTGGACTGTCGCAGCCGAATCTCCTCTCTCCATGCTAAAAGCTTTATGGATTGAAATGGATCTTTTCTAATTGATCTATTTAGCTCTAAATTGAAATGATGGCCCCTCTTCCTTACTTTTTCACCATTCTCTTCATGGTTCTTATATAGACTTTGAAGATGGAAACCAGAGTATGAATGTTGGTACCATTACTGAAGGCATGAATGATCTTTTTGCCCTCACAATTGCTCAGTTGGGAAGACATTGAGACTGACACAAAACGATTTTAAATGGTTCTCTTTTTAACTGGATAACTCAAAGGGTTTTCAGTGATTCTTATGACAAATGGTATCCCGATGGCTAAACGTCTTATCTGAAAACCTGGGAAAAAGAAACTCAATTACTTTAGTGATTTTTAGATATTAAATATTTTGTGAGATGGCCATAGCTACTCCTGTACAACAACATTTATAAAATTATGAACTCAAACAATAACCATATTTTAAGAAACTTCTATGGGACAAACAACAAACCTGGGTAGGACGATAAACTACGTCCAACCGTAAGGCCTCTGATCAGGTCGTTTTAAGGAGCATGAAACCATCTCTTAATTCCTGGTGTTCCCAGGTTCACCCTGACCCGAGGTGATAGCACCTATTAGGGTCCCAAATATGGACAAATAGTTAACCATCCCAAAATATGGTCAAAGCACCATCGAGCAGGACAGATATTACGTAACAGTTCAGCACTCGTTTTTTGTTTTTAATGAAATTTGGTGTTTGTTAATACTCTGCTTAGCTTTTGGAGGGAACCTTTGGCTATCCCAGTGAGCCTTCGAATTTCAGTGTCACACTTTCCGTCCTCTGTTAAAGTACTTTGAATCCAACTGACTTCTCCAAAATAAACCAAATATCAGAATTATGGAGGCTGTCTTGGGCTATTTTTAGAATTTTTTTGCATATAAATTCATTATTTCAGCTTGTAAAGCTCAAGCAATAATAATAATAATAATAATAATAATAATAATGATTCTTTTTTTCTTTCATTGGTATACTACCCTACATCATCCTTTTTCTTCCCTTCCTCCTTTGTTCTATATTTTTATTTTATTCAAGCTTCTTTCTTTTCTTCTTATGTCCTCCTCGCTGTCTATATGACTGGCTTTCTTCATTCTTTCATTAAATCATTCATTCTTTCTTTATTTGAAAATCTCGATTCGGTCTTTAATTTAAATTCATTCCAATAAAATTACGCTAATTTCATTTGATTTTTGTTTCTAATTTGCAAATAAATCCTCCTTTCTCCATCCTCCTTTTCTTTCTTTCTTTCTTTCTTTCTTTCTTTCTTTCGTGCTTGCTTCACTCCTTTCTTCATCACCCTTTTCTTTCTTTCTTTCTTTCTTTTTTCTTTCATGTTTGCGTTACACCTTTCTTTATTCCCATTTTCTTTCTTTCGTTCTTTCTTTCTTTCATGCTTGCTTCACTCCTTTCTTCGTCCTCTTTTTCTTTCTTTCTTTCTTTCTTTCTTTCTTTATTTATTTATTTATTTATTTCGTGCTAGCTTCAATCCTTTCTTCATTCCCCTTTTCTTTCGTTCGTTCGTGCTTGCTTCACTACTTTCTTCATCACCCTTTTCTTTCTTTCTTTCTTTCTTTCTTTCGTGCTTGGTTTGCTCCTTTTTATTCTCCTTTTTTCTTTCTTTCTTTCCTTCCTTCCCTTTTCCTTCTTTCCTTCTTTTTTCTTTCTTTCATTCTTTTATTTATTTTTTTCTTTTCCTCTTTCTTTTTTTATTTACCTATTTATTATAAATACCAATTTGCTTTCTTTTACATATTTTTTCTTTCTTCATTTCTCTCGGCTTACGGTCATATCACATTGAAATACAGGTTCTCGTACAATCATCGAAGTTAAGCAGCGTCGAGCCTGGACATTACCTAGATTGGTGACCACTTAAGAATACCATGTTCTGTGCGATTGAATGAGCAGGTTGTGTAATGGATAACAGATTGTAATTGGAAATCATAGAGCCGGGTTCAAATTCCAGTTGGGTCCGTTATATTCACCTATACGCCAATACCCCCTGAGAAAGATATGCATCCACTTCTTCTCCCTCCAGATATGTGTTAATTATTAAGACTTGTATCAGTAAAGCATTACTATCTCAAAAACATTTTTACAATCTAAAAATAATTTCTGGCTTTAAACAGCAAAAGATTGATAAGCCGTAAAAAAATCAATCAATAAATTTTCCTCTTAATTTGCCCACAAATCTTTATCGAATTCCTATTTGAAAGTTTTACCACTACCACTCTCTCTCTCTCTCTCTCTCCCTCTCGCTCTCTTGCCCTGTCTGTCTCATGCTGTTTTTCTTTTCCTTTCTCTCTCTGTTTCGTCTTTTCTGTCTCTCTCACCCTCTATGTCTTTACTTCTCATTTTCTCTCGCTTACTCTGTCTCTTTGTCTATCCCTCTCGTTTTATCTATCTCTTTCAATCTCATTTTCTCTTTCTCGCTTACTTCGTGTAATTAAAGAGGGAACGGGAGAATGTGATCGTTAAAGAAAGAAAGAAAGAAAGAAAGAAAGAAAGAAAGAAAGAAAGAAAGAAAAAGAGTGAGTTAAAGAGAGTTACCCGAGGAAGTGGAAGATAGACTCAAAAAGAAAGAAAGAAAGAAAGAAAGAAAGAAAGAAAGAGATGTACGCTAATTGTTGAAATGTCTGTCATCCGTCCACCCACGTATTTCCAGATGTTAGACAAATCAAAAGAAACGTTATAATCTATATGCTTTGTTAACTATAAATGATTCGCCAACAACATTCAGAATATTCCTCAAGAAAGCATAACAATATTTGCTATTTTCGTATGACTTCTCATTTCGACTCGGCTGCTTCTACCAAATCCTTGTCAACTAACATCCTCTCCTTGCGATAAATATAAATGACACAGGCGTCCAAATATCGACAAGCAAATCCCACTTCTACGAAAAAAGATCCCCTCTCAAGACCGCCCCCAGTATCACTTCAAACCCACTTCCATTACGTATTCTTTTATAACTTTATCTCTTTTTTATTTCCTTTTTTATCATTTACTTACTACAGAAAATAATCTTGCTAGGATAAATATCTTAAAACAAAACGATATTATTAAAAAAAAAAAAAGAAAAATGTAAACCCTTCAGATCTGAATTGACGCAGATCCTGGAACATATTTGATGTGGGACTTTTCTCCATTGTACCTAAATGTCAGTCACACCGCTAAAATGACTTTCAGTGTCCATGGCAAGATGGAATAAATAACTTGTAAACTCTATAGGTTGCCTATCTTGGAGCAATTTCACTTCTAAGTATTAACCAATAATTAGGGTCGTCTAATTCATTCATATAAAATATTCTGGATTATTCTAATAGTATTCCAAAATAAAGTTCACCTAACATTTCAAATAGATCTGTCTGCCACTCTCATATTCTGACCATCAAAATCGCATTTCTTCTTCTAGTGTCTTTAATGAAACTGCACAGTTCTTGCCCTACGTCCGGTTTTATTCTGCTACGTGCTTTCTTCACAGTATCTGGTTGATATACTTAAAGATCTGTATTCATGTTGAATTGATTGGAGTTAGTGATTAAAAGTAACGAACTGACAAAACGCTAATGTAATAAATTTTTTTAAGCATTCAACCTCAAGCAAGTTGGGAAGCCACTAGCACGCAAAGGGTTTCAGAGTAGAAGCGAGAACAAAGAGGAGTGATCGGGGTAAGGATGAAGAGACGGTTAGGGGATAGATCAGGGCATCTGGAAACGTCGATTGACGTTACATTTGAATAGTTGGAGATTATAGTTATCAGGAAAACAAAAAATGTGGAGGGAGTTACCGAGTTACTTATCGTATTTGACAGCATATAAGACGCACGGGTGTATAAGAAGCATCCCAACTTCAGCGGGGTAAACCAAGAAAACTTAGCTAATTCGTTGCCGAATTTTCCGATACCGAATTTTCCTTTACCAAATTTTCCGTTACCGAATTTTCCTAAATTCGTTAAGCTATAGTGGCGTTGGGCTTAGGGGTTAAAATGAAGAGTTGATTTACCCATGCCAAGAAGATTAATGAAGAAGGATAATGACGAGGAAATACATAGGTAATTTAAAAAAAAAATAAAACGAGAAATTTATTCACAAATGTACACGCTTAAAGTAGTGTCAGTCGCTCCCTTGAGAAAAATAAATCAGAATTATTAAAGTCCATAAAGAGGAAATATTCATATAATAGATTAAGTGATCTGACATATTCAAAAATGTTTCAGACAAAGGTATGACAGTTCATTGCTCACCGAAGAGATATATGGTTTGCGTACATTTAATGATAGACGTAGGTAGATAGTTTAAAATACTTAGCTTTCTTGGATTGTTGAGAGAAGATTCTTTGAGGTGCTGTTTAGAGGCCGATAAAATAATTAGCAACTACTTCAATGCTGTTCACGAGAAACTGAAACGAAAACTTTAACATGACTTCAGAAAATCTCCAATTAATTTATTTTTCCTCCTCATTTTGTATAAAAAAAAATTTCGCATAGGTTCTCCAGTTTCTTTTCTTCTTCTTCTCAGCTAATTTTTGTGAAGGTAAGGTTTTCATTGATCCAAAAATAATTTCATGTAGGCTCGCGAATTCGTAACCTTTATTCTTCTCAGCTGACCGATTAATTTCTGTGAAGGCAAGTTTTTCATTGGTCCAAAGAAAATTTCACATAGGCTCAGGAATTTCTTTCCTCCTTCTTCCTCAGTCCTCAGAATTTGAAGTGAGTAGATGAAAGGAGATATTCTTATTTCGCACTCACTAAAAAGCAAAGTCGACTCACAGACCATTACTACGGAACTGACTTGGAATCCACGTTAGGCTTCTCGTGGTCTTTGATTAAACTAAATCACGCTGATTAAATATTTCTGCTTCCTTGAATCGATAAACCAACCTTAAGAGGAATGAGAATCTTCTGGCCACGAGACTACGCGTTTGTGCCATACGCTTGCGTAATCTTGAAGCCAAATGCCTTAAGGCAATTAAGACTTTGAAGTCCCGTTCATCGGCAGGTTTATTAAGAAGCAAAAGGATAAAACTATAAAAGGAAAACAAATACATGTAAATAAGACTAGTTAGTCTGGAAATACAAACAAACAAAAGTAACAAGACATAACAAAGACGGCAGGGGGCTTGAACATAAAACTAAGACCATTTGTCTAAATGGCTAAACAAATGTAATAAATACTTTGTTTACGTGAATATGTATAAAGTTTGTTACAAGAAGACATTTTCAATGCTGCTGACTCAATGATGGTGATTTCTGGGGAAAAGAAAATTACAAGAAGATAACATTTTGCAACAGTGTACGTGAACAGTGGACATGCGTTGAAAGAATTCTACACACAGAGATACAAACGTATAAAATATGGATACTTAGAACAAATGTTCAAATTGTAACACAGAAACAAAATAGTCAAATGTAGAGAGAAAGTTATCAAAAGCTACAGACTGGTGATGATTAACTTTGGGAGTGAGATCGCGGGTAGGGGAGCTAAAACTACCGACCATGTACTCGGTGGCATGCCTTTATTGTCTTGTGACGTAAAACGAGTCTTCAAAGGGGTCTTGTTTTATAAATGTCCCTCAATAAAACCAGCCGCTTAAAATCTTTGCATTGTCCTTTTTTAACCTATAAAATGTGAGAGGTTTTATTAGCACACTTTTTATATTGAACATTTTTAACCTATAAAATGTGAGAGGTTTTATTAACACACTTTTTATATTGACCATTTTTAACCTGTAAAATGTGGGATGTTTTATTAACGCATTTTTCTCTTGACCTTTTTATTAACCCATAAACTGTGGGTGGTTTTATTAACGCACTTTTTATATTGACCATTTTTAACCTATAAAATGTGAGGTTTTATTAACGCACTTTATGTATTGTCCTTTTTTTAACCCATAAAATGTGGGAGATTTTATTAATGCACTTTTTGTGAAATAAATTTACTAGACTTTATAACAACTTTTAAAATGAACTTTGTGAATAAAAATATTTTTTGACATTTTTTACGATTTAAAAATATTAAAGATTCATTAGTGAATGTTTATTATGAATTTTAACAAATATTATGACGGCTTGATTACTACTAATGTTATATGAAATAGAGTCCGGTCTTCACCAAGTGTATATTGGTCTGGCAGTTCTGAACTGAACTGAGTAATTGTGAGTTTAATCTCTGGGCCGTTCTGTGTCTACTTGGTCGCAGTGGAAACGGAATGGCAATAACTGATCAGTACTAAAAATAAGAACTAGAAGAGATATCAAGTGGAATGAAAACGGTCTACCCCAGTCGATTGAATAAAGTGTTCGGTTCCGAATTTCCTCTAGGTTAACCAAACCGATATATACACGAGGAAGGCCGGAGAGTGCAATGGCTGAAGCGTTAAGATAAAAACATCAAAGACGAGGATTATAGTCCGAATATAAGCGCGGTCAGCCTCAAAACCCCAACGGTGGAACAAGCGAATGACGATTAGAACAGCGGATGAAGAGGGTTACGCATGACGGACATGCTACAGAAGACGCCACTCGAAATTATAAGTTAGCAGCAGTCCGTTACAGTTTAATAAGTAGATTCTTCATGGCTCGTTCCATATGAGCCGCAGAGGAAGGTCATGAGATCAAGTGTGTGGGTCACTTCCTGGCATGTTGAGGTCCACCTTGAACAAATTCACGCGACTGGCACTTTCTTCTACTCTGAATTTATTTCATCGTCAGCCAAATCTTGCAAAGGCGAATGGCGATAGGGAATTGATGACAGGAGCAGGTTTTGATGAAACTGGAATCTTCTAGTCCTGAACCTGCACGTTGGCAGTGAATTTAGTCATCAACGCCATCATCATAAAGAAAGCGATTAGCAAAGAAGAAATTAAATTCTTGGATATTCTGACGACGACGAAATAACGATAAGTCATTCATCCCAGAAATTCAAATAGAAATTAAAGATGTCTTGTCAAACACGCGAGTCCATTAAATATAACGTTCACAGTAATAAAACATAATGCCGAATTATAAATAATAAAAACCCATTAATTCCTTAGAAATTACTTTGCTTACAATTCAAATATGAAAATAAAGTCAGCAGATATGGTCTTCGAAAGATTCTAACACGAGATATGCTCTACTTGAAAAATTAAAAGAGTGAAAAGTCATCTGTGGCTGGGCGGTCTAAAAGCACGCCGGTCTATACGGTGGTAGTCTCAATATAACGGGAGGGTGGACAACTTTTTAAAAAAATAATTTTATTTATTATTAAAGTCTTTCAAAAACTGTTGTAACCCAAGGAAGTTTGCTGAATAGAATAATCAAACAAAGGTTGGTAATAAACGATAATACCAAGGACAATACATATAAGATTTGCCAGCGGCGCGTAGAAGAAGTAGTCAACTGCTAGAAGTGAGTCAAGTAAATTCCAAAATGAATCTCCAACTGCAGGATATCTACCAACCGCCCTACGTGGTCAGATGTGGCACAAGACCGAATTTAATGTGGGGTATCCGAACCCGTAGACCCTAATATAAAATAGGGTCGGGTAGGTGTTTCATGATACGAGACCCTGCCCTTCGACACAGCCTCGTCTGGGGATCTTTTCTGCCCGGAAGCAGAGAGACCAACACAGCTAGAGACGAATCTCCGATTGCAGACCAACATACAGTATTTACTACTGTATGTATGTGAATGGGGACATACCCATTATCGCCCGTAGGTATGCTACAACAACAACCAAAACCGGTAACGGTCAATTACACTGTTTAAAAAAAATAGGAAAAATGCATAGATGTTTATGCTACCATTGTTAAATAATAGTTTAGCCGACTATTATTTTTTAGAGGAAGTGTATCACTGCTCCGATTTCGTGGGGTTGACTTTTGAGGTCAGATGAAAGACAAAACAAGTAAGTCGATTTTGTTTTGCTGAACGAGCGTGAGAACAATAAATAAAGATGTATATATCGATGTTAATAAAGTAATTTAAAAATCCCTGTGTTGAAGATCTTTTCATTTTGAATCAAAACAACTAGCGATCATTGGTCGCGAGAGAAGAATGCAACTTTATTATCGAATCGACTTTGTCGTCCAATAACTACCTAGTACGAGGTTGGGGTGGGGGCTATATAACATTGAATTAATTGGCGCAGTGAACAAGAATTCCCAGCATGAGAGGGCTATGCAACACCATGTGTATTTACTTATATAACGATTAAAGTAAAATAAGAAATTATTATTTAAATTTTATCATTTTTTCCATGTTTAATCAAAAACGTTATCTTCTTTTTTGTTTTCTCAATTAAAAGCTGAATTTTCTGATTCCGAGATTAATGCTGTGGACGATATCTATCGGTCCTACCGATTTGAGATGCTTGAGGAAGAAAAAGAAGATGGTACAGCTGTCAGCCCTTCCGGAAAACGAAGCATGTCACTGGCTGAGATCGGTAAAGATGGAAAGGGAACAGCATCACTTGATGGTAAGTGATTAACTAATACTTTTTTTCGTATAAATTTGCAGTGCCCGTTAAATCCCGTCTTTACGGTAAAGATAATCTATATTAAAATGATCCGCTTTCAGTATGTGCGTTTGTTGACTTAACGTGGTAAAAACGGCACATCGTAGCGTACTTTTGCAAGGGAAATACTGTTAAAGTACTCTAAATGGAAAAATAAAGATATTTCCAGTCAACGTTGCAATTTCATAATGACAGCGAGTGACCATTCGAAATTATTATTCAATTTCTTAAATAGCGTCATATTCTCTTCCAAATGATTTCCATTCGCTTAAATACCGTTAATGTGTGCATGGATTACATTATTTGCATTTTGACTATTTTTCTCATCGTTGTTGTTATTATCACGTTTTCCGGCCTCCATCAGGTGCATATCGATGCAAGTAACTTTCAAGAAATTTCAAAATTAACCCTTTATTCCATCTACCAGTGTAGCGTGTTCTCGTTCTGCTATTCATGTTATATATATATATATATATATATATATATATATATATATATATATATATATATATATATATACAGAGAGAATGAGAAACAGTTTCATCAAAAACGAATGACAAATGACTGCGGTTAAACTTCAACCACTAAAAAAAGTCTGAAAATAATGGAAGCATTATTAGTAAAAAAAAAAAAAAAAAAAAAAAAAAAAAAAAGAGAAAAAAGCCGACACTAAATAATATCAGCTATAAACAAGTCCAAAATATGCCGAACCGTGTTTGAAATAAGCCATTCCTATAACTCTAAATACATACATAAAACAATCCAATTCAATTGAAGTTAAGAAACAAAATCATCTTTGATATTGGCTAAAAGCATAACCGAAAGCGCTCGGACAAACCACTTGGAATATTTCTACATAATTTATGTCCAGAAAAGAAGAAAATTCTAAGAACGCAAAAAAATTTAATAAACAACTTAACAGAAGTAAATTGTCAGTCATTTTTAATGAAACTTGTATAAAAGAGGGATATATATTAATACACAATAAAAAAAAGTTAAAATATATATAGTTTTTTTTTAAACCCCTTTAACATTTCATTCTTCATATAACCCCAATTTAATATTATAAGGTTAACATCCGGCATTAATTTTATAAAATCTCTTCCCTTTAAGACAAATATCTTCCACTCTCTTCTGACTGTTGTCTCGTGCCTTTCGTCTGCCTGAAACATTGAAATTGATAAATTCTGTATTAATTTTTCAATGATTTTTTTTTTTTTTTTGTAGCTTTCACAGTTAAATTTCTACACGAACTCAGTCTGTACCGGGGTTGAACAAAAATGACGAATTATATTCTCGTCAGTTGAAATTAGCTTATTCTCCATATGAGTTGATTTTGGATTTTATAGTGTATTAATTTTTGCTCTGTAATAATAAATACATTGAGCTTTTTTTAGTAAATCAATTTAAAAATTTATATTACACTTGGATTATATACCAACAGATTATTACCTTTACTATATATGTATATACATATAGTTCTTATTTAGTATAACTCAGTTATTGCCTGTCATATCTCCTCTAGTTCAAAGTCTGATCTCCTGGCCCAGGGATTGAACTCACAAATATCAAATTCAGAAACCAACACTTTAATCCATTAGGCTATTAGACCCATAGAATAGGGTATTACCAAACGATTGATTCATTGACTGATTTCATCTCTACAGCTTATCCACCCTTTTCTCCTTATTTAAAACCAAAAAAAAATATGTTTAGATTCTAAGAATTTGCGGGGAGGTGGGGAGATAATAATGTTTTAGTGATACAAGTCTTTCTAATTAACCTATAGCTGGGAAGAAAAAGAAGTTGATTCATTCCTTTCCCAAGGGTACTTGCGCGTAAGTGAAATATAACGAACCCAACTGAAATATTTCGAAAATATTTAGAGAAATCTTGTTGGAAAAATATACGTCTCAGCTACGGGTTAAGGTTACGAAGAAGCTCCTGATCAAACAAAACGCAAAGATCTCTGTCCAACAGCACTATTTGGGCTTTCTCTAAATATTCAAGTCAGTAGATGGAAATAAATATATATACTGTTTAATAAATAAATAAAAACAGTGCATCTACTCAAATATGAGTAACCATTAAAAAAAGTTTAAACAAATACATTATATATATATATATATATATATATATATATATATATATATATATATATATATATATATATATATATATATATATATATATATATATAATACCAAATCCGTAGGTGGTAGGGATTATTCCAAGAAGAATTTTTCTTCGCCCACTCTTTAATAGTGTAAACCCCTAAAAAATATTATGGTCAAGATAATTTCGCTACTTCATTATTCATTTTTTTAATGTCTGATTTATTATTAGATTGTCTGGTTAAATTTATATCATTTAATAAAATGTAGTCGCTCTGAGCAGGCAAGTATATATATGAATATCTCTTGAAATAAATTTATAATCAATCGTATTATTATTATTATTTTATTATAAGATATTATAACATAAAACATGTTAAAATCACTACACAATAGCTTTCGTGTTTCGACACTACGTTGTATCTCTTCAGGCGAATGGTAAATGACTGCTCATTAAATATTTTTTTTAAATTTCAAAATCAAAATGTTATCTCTTTTCAAAAGATAAGGAGGGTTGTAAGACAACACATGGTCAGAATTAAAAATGAACTTGTGAAAATAGGAAAATCTTTTGGTGCGCACCCCCATTTAACCAAACGGTTAGTATTAAGTTAGGACAGAAGTTCTTTTATTTAATTACTAAATACTTCCCCAGAAATAATCAACTCAGTAAAATTTTTTATAGAAATACACTAAAACTAAGCTATAGTGGTACAGATAATCTTGAAAAAGAAAATGATTAAAAAACATAATAAAATCTTAAACCAATACAAAAATCTGAATAATAAGACATCCCAAAACAATAAATACAGATAGTAACAACAAATATATTTGTAGAAATTCTAAGGAATGTTCATTTCAAAACCGATGTCTAACTGGCTCTCCTGTTTACCTAAGCACTTGTATTGAAAATGCAACAGTTAAAAAAATTATATTGGGAGTATCAAAAATTCTTTTAAAACTAGGTGGTATCAACATGTATTATTTTTCACCAGTAATGTTTACAAAAATATGACGTCACTTTCTCAATATTTTTGGAACTAAAAAGAAGTTAACAAAACCCCTACGGTAAAATGGAAAATACTAAAAAGCTAGAATCTGTAAATTTTTAAATGAACAGTGTTTCTTATGCTTACATGAAAAATTAGAAATTATCCGATTTGCTGACAATAAATCTCAGCTAAACCAAAGAATTGAATTAAATGTAAATTTCCGATACAGTTTATCTTTTATCTTACAATATAGTTACATTTTTTTTTAATTTGGTAATTCCATTTCTTATGGCCATAATTTATTAGTAAATAATGGTCCACCCTCTAGAAGTAATTATCTTATTTTGTTTATTCAGATTTAGTATTGCTATATATTGCCGCCCAGTTAGTATTATTTATATCTTATACAGATGTTCCACACTTTTAATTTTATCTACAGGTACCTTTAAAAAAAATTCTGTTGAAATTAAATCTCCGTCTGATTATCCTCCTTCCCCCTCCCCTCAGCGTCCTTTGAAAACTTGAACATGTCATATTTGTCTACAGTCAAAATACATTTGTTGCTTGTATGTTTTCCGTAATTGTCAATGATGACCTGTTTCGGTTTATCATGACATGAAAAAAAAAAAAAAACAATTTCCCCACCTCCACCATCTGAGCTTAATTTTCTATTTAGCGTAGATCTGACATTTAATTGGTTGATCAAGACAAACCCACACATCTATTTTTAATTCTGACCATGTATTTTCTTATACCCGCTCCACCTTTATATTTCGGGAAAGAAGTAACATTTTTCTTTTGAAATTTAAAAAAAAAATATTTAATCACCAGTCACTTACCATTTGCCTGAAGAGGTACAACATAGTAATGAAACGCAAAACCTATTGTGTAACGATTTCAACATGTTTTTGTTCTAATATCTAAAATATAATAATAATATATTGCACTACTTTGTACTGTGCACTGTTTTTTTTTTAAGTAAATGCTACGAACAACGGAATTTTATTTCATCCGTTCTTTCTCTCATTTGGATAATCGATTATATGATGAATATTTAAGTCTTTTCCTTATATATATATATATATATATATATATATATATATATATATATATATATATACTTATTTCTTCCTCACCGAGTTGAGCAAATGTGTACTTGGGCACAGCTCATGTGTGTGCGTACAACTCGTATCAATAACATCAACGGATATTTCCTGCATGATCATCATTATTGACAGATCTCTATTAACAGCAATAAGCAAGTTGCTTTAGGTTCCAAATATTTAGCTTTTAAAACTTCGGTTTTATTTTGACACGTCATATATTATTATGAGATTAATGGCATGAATACTTGGCGTTGTACGGAACAAGTTTGTTTTTTTTCATTTCTTTAACATATATGCACCTGCCGTAAAATCGTATTAAAGAAAATGTCATAATAAAAATAATTCCTGAGATACAAACGTTTTAATTTTTGTTTATTTCATAGACGGCATTCGTTCGATTTTTGAAAATATCATATTATTCACCCTTGTGCAAATTAATTGAAACAACCACTTTAGTTTCCTTTCCTTCACCATACGGTTAGTTTTAGACCCACTGAATTGACAGGGTCTAATCGATTTCTATTTTTTCCTCAGATTAGGTGATTTTCAGTGATGTGCAGTAATATGAATCTATTTTCGGGGTATATAATGAAATTTGTTTGGCCTTAAAAAATATTGCGTCATCCGTAATTTCTTCAGATTTTTATCATGCCCAGACACTATTGTCTCAACTGTCGATTAGTTGTCCTACGGCCATTGTCTGCGATGGACGTTACACCAAGAAAGTGTACGAAAATTGTAAAGCTGTACGAAAACAATGACAAGCCTAACCAGTGAGTAAATCAAAGTACTACTGATTAGCTCTGAAACACTCCTGATTTAAATCCAATCGAGAATCTGTGGTCAATCTGCAAGGAAAAAATTCGTTAAATGGACATACGAAGTGCTATCATGTGCACTGGGTCATGTTTCATTGGAAAAATCCGAGGAAAAAGTAAATAATAACGGCGTTATTCGTTTTGTTTCAATTAATTTTCACAAGGGTGTAGATGATCATGGCCCTCCACATCTTCCTGTATAATTAATTTGCACAAGGGTGTACTTCTGCCTGTTCTTTCGTTCCGTAGTTAGCGCGTACGTTACGACCTGCTAATACCTAATAAATAATAATGGACTATTCTGTTTTGATCGCTAGGTAAGACGGAAAAGACTTAGAGACATTGTTTGGTTTCAGCAAAAGAAGCTTATAATGTTTTTTTGAGGTTAATGCTGCTTCAGTGAGATGGGCTTATGACTGTATCACGTTGAAACACAGGTTCCTCTCCGATCACCTCAGTTAAGCAACGTCGAGCCTGTACCTATATGGGTGACCACTTGGGAATTCCAGGTGCTGTAAGCTTGGATATGCGGATGATGTAATGGATAAAGACACGTAATTGTTAATCAGAGGGCCAAGTTCCAATTTCAGTTGGGTTCGCCCTAACGCAAAATACCTTTGGGAAAGGCATGAATCCACCTCTTCTCCCTAGCTGCGGGTTAATTTGCAAGACTTGTATCACTAAATAAATATTATCTCACACCAAAAAATCTTATACAAATATTTTCTAGTTTTAAATAAGCAGCAAAAGGGTTGATAAACTGTAAGTAACACAACTCATTGAGTCACTGAAATGCTAAAAACTTGTCAATGTTTAATACAGTAGAATACCTGACAAGCGGACTAAGAAGACCTTCCGGATATTAGAAATTGATTACAATGTCCGGATATTAGGGGTTATATTAAGATTAAAATAAAAAACTGAAATCAGGTTTAACATTTATTTTCAATGTTTTATAGTAAACAAAATAAGCTAATGGTGAGTGAAATATAATGGAATTAGATTTAAGGAAAAAGAAATAAATTATGTAATGTTAATGAAAATTCTTTAAATTAATTATGCCACGTATGCAAAACAAATAATATAACGAGGATTTTTTAATCGCTGTTGCATGATGATTCTTTCTCTTCTAATGTCATTCTCAACTTTTTCCACATTTCATTTTGCTTTTGTTCTTGAAATTTTTAAACGAAAGACACATTTTAACTCTGCGTGCGTTATTGCAATTGTCCTAGCTGAATGCTGGCTTTCTTTCCATAAAACTGACAACCTTTTCAATAGCTTTTTCAATTTCAGTCCAGGTTTCATCACAATTATTTTTTTTTTTTATTTCCTTGTTCATTGTCACAGGAGAATAGTTTCTTTGGAAGATTTTATATCATACAATGTTGACTTTCCTATGTTGACCTCAGCCATTAGTTATAATGAACTTTCACCAGCGTCTAGTCTGTTTAAAATTTTCACTTTTTTGTGATAACTACAAAGTTGTTCTTTTCCTTTTATTCCCATCATCTTTTGCACCAATACAAGCCATTAGAGTGAAATAAGCATACGCAATTATCCAAAGTAAATTTCCTGAAAAACAAAAATTTAAAATCTGTTACATATCACCCAAATATTTTAAATATACACATCAAAATTATGTCCGGATATGCGAGATTCTGGATATGAGGGATTCCGAATATGAGGGATTCCACTGTATTTTAATTCATACTCTCTTACTTCTAGTAAAATGAACTGCATTCTCACCTTGTGACTGTCATTTCAATATTTGTTTAAAGTTGTTAAGCTCAAATATTGATGCAATAGGAAAAAATCCCAATGTGTTTTATAGGCGTAGTACATGCAAGGAGCGTATTTAGTCATTAACTTAAGATATATAAATCATCAGAAAATTCAAATCACAATTTTTCACTGGAACTACTCTTACTGAAGGAAAATATTGCTTGTTAGTTTCTACTCTTAAGCTGTGATCTAAATGCTCGGGTCTTCACTGCTTTACGGACAGAAAATCGCTTTGTCTAAATAATTAAGCAATTTAATCATAAGAGCTATCAGTTATTTATGAAGATGACAAAAAGACGACAAATAAATAATAAAATACGGTAATTTTTAAAGTCTGTTTTTGATGTATTCGAAATCCAGCTGACTTTGATTTTCTTTTTTTCTTTTTTAAAGTAATAATGCCAATAGGTCGCATGAGGTTACCGGGACTGAAAGAGAATGAGATTTTAGTGAAGATAAGCGGAGAAAGAGCAAAAAAAAAGGAACAGGATTCAGGAAGACAGATGGCGATTAATGTTTCATTTAAAATTTTGAATATTGTAAGTGACAAGAATGCAACTAATCGCGAAAAAAAGAAACTATTAAAATAGAAGAGGCGGTTGCATCTAACTAGTTCAAAAGTAACAATCTAGTAGCGTGCTTATAATGATGCAATCGAATCACTAATGTAAAAAGTTAATCAAATTAGTTGCTATGAACATATTTGTAGACAAGACAGTGAGAATCTACTTCACCACAATGAGAAAGTGACTGAATTCGAGATGCCTTTCACTTTCCTTGGACACGGTATTAATCCATCTTCCTCTCCCAACTATGGCCTAGTCATATAGGAAGAAAATGAGTAACTACCGACACCAAGGTTCCAGAGTGAAATTCTGGACTTATATATTTTCCACCAGGCGTATAAATAGCAGTATCAGGCTAGTGACTGGGGTGATTATTGAGTGACTATTGAGTGGAAATATCCAGTCGAATTAGTGTGAATTATTGTGCGTCGAAGATTTTGATTTTGATTTAGGATTTACCAGACGTTAAGCCGAGCCGCGCTACTAATAATATATTCACTGAAATGATTAATTATCTTTGGTTGATTTTACTTTGTTCTTCTTAAGTATTTATTTGCGGTTGTAATTAAATAATGTCTTATTTTAACATTGATGTTATACTTAATTATTAACGGCCACCGTACGTCACAAAAGCGTTAAATAGCCAAAGCTGCGTAAATGAGAAACACTGATTGTCTCTGCCCTTCTACTGAAACCTAAATTTATTATCGATTCATGCACACACACACACACACACACACATATATATATATATATATATATATATATATATATATATATATATATATATATATATATATTACGTCACTATTTTCCTACAGATCCATTGTTGATGAACCTAACTTATCAATTTCGAATGCATAAAAATTGTCATATAGGAAGAAAATGAGTAAATATTGACACCGAGATTCGAGCGTGACACGCTGGACTTATGAATACATGTTTTCCGCCAGGTGTATAAATAGCGGTGTCAGGCTACTAACTAGGCTGATTATTGAGTAACTATTGAGTGGAACTATCCAGTCGAATTAGTGTGAATTACTGTGCGTCGATTATTTGGGTTCTGATTTAGGATTTATCGGACGTTAAGCCGAGCCACGCTACTAACAAGGTACTAACTGAAATGGTTAATTATCTTTGGTTGACTTTTACTTCTTTGTTCTTGTTAAGTATTTATTTTTCGGTTGTAATTAAATACTGTTTTATCTTAACATGGAAGTCTTGAGTTATACTTAATTATTAACGGCCACCGTACGTCACAAAAAAGTTAAATAGCCAAATTAAATATCTTACCATGTTGGAATCAGGCCGACTCCATGAGCAAATTCAAAACATTCTGGACCGGATCCGAACCCACAATTCTGAATTTTTAGATTCCCAAGTTTGTTTGTTTTTTATTGTTATTTTTTTACGTGATTTTTGCGACGATATTTTTCTTTTTTTTTTTCTTTTTTTTTTTTTTTTGTACGATAAAAATGTTTATAACTTGGAAATAAATTTGGGAATAATTTAAATTAATTGCAAAATCCAGCTAAAATCACCCATGATATAAAAATATTATTTGTACAAAAAGTAATGACCTACATACATCAAATTGTCTTTAAATTAAGTGTCGCTAGAAGAATTAAAAGGTAAGCTTAAATATTAATGCAATACTTAAATGCGGAGATCAATTTTGAGTTCTATTTTTGCCTATCGGATCTGCTCCTCCCTACCTACTGTGATGAAAGCCCAACCAAGAGCTCTCCGCGGGAGATAGCTTAAATGACACAAGATATGGCGGTTTTTAAGCTAGTATTATATATATTTAAGCAATTTCACCCCCAAGTAAAGCAGTAAAGCAACTCAGATACAAAGGGTTACTGGGTGTGGAAGAATTAGAAAACAGAAACATTACTAAGGAGCGAGAACAAAAGAAGAATAATCAGGAGGACATCAGATTGCGATTGACATTGCATTTAAAGCAATTGATTCGAAATAATCTTTCCAGTTTATGTCATAACTTTAGCCCGAGAATGTGCAACCAGTCACTCACTGGCGGTCAGCATCAGCCATGCTGTCAGGTCAAAGTACCTTATTGTTTAGTATTTACTAATTCCATATCCTCATTATTTTGTCACAGATAGAAATTATTTTGTCACAATCGGCAAACGTCATTAAATATTTTTAATTATTTAAATGACTCAATCATTCAGAAAGATACTTGCTGTAACATTATAGCTGGCGATTCGAGGATACCGTCTACTAGGGCGGCTAGCCAATCCCTATTGCAGATGCTTGCTCAAGCGTATTTGTGTTTGCTTAACACCGACGGAGCTTAGGTTTATACTGAAACTATGCTGAGCAGACCTTAGTTACAGTTTCTAGCGTGATCAACAATTTGAACAAGGCCGGCACGCTCAAATCCGATGACTTGACTTCGTACTAGCTATCGACGGACCCCAAGTGTTCCGTCCAATTTCACTCACAAAACTTGGGTCAACCCGTGGTATAGTTTTCAAAGGTGCCGCTTGGATTGAGTTCGATAACATCAGGAAGTCTCTATCCTGACAAATAGAACATGGTGAGATTCGATCCCGGGTCTCATGGTCAGAATGCAAACGTCCTAACCACCCAACCATGTGCCCATATTGTAACTTAGTACTTAGTATATAAATACCAATTACTACGATTTGTGCAATGCTGATAATTTATTTGTTACTTTTATTAGTCATATCAAAGTAGTTAGTAGTAGACAATCAACTTAAAAATATGACCATGTTGTATTGGGAAGAGAAGATCGATGTCAAAGGAAGAAATAAGGAATTAGGTTTACAAAGCTGATATTATTCAGTCAGATAATCACCATCCGTTCACCGTCGCCATTTCTTCGAATCTTCCACGTTCGTTAAAAATGTTTACGCTTTATATATTTGTTGCTTTGTTTTTCTTTTTTTCAGGTACCCCTTGTAAAAAACCTCCACTTAAAAGACGGGGTACCTTGTCATCATTTGTTGGCAGCAACTTCAGCACAGCTGAGCATAGTATCAACCCTTCGAGTTCAGGACAGCAGCAATACATGAGGAAGAAACAAAAACCAATGGTAAGTTTTTACAAATATTTACTAAGCTTACCTTAGTCTGGCACAAGGCTACAAAAATAGGTCACCTAATAATCTGAAAAACGTGTTTGGTAAATATTACTCAATGATAAGTCACTTCAAAATGTACATGTACTGCATTTGATGGTGTATTTTCTCCTATGTCTTCTTTTTCTATGCGCTTTGTCCATTCAGAACGTGGGCGACTATAGCTCTCCACAATTTACTATCCTTTGTAGCTCTTATTAATATTTGTCTTTTTACTATCCTCATAACTCCTGTTCTGCCAACCATTTATACACGCTCGTTAAGTAGGTTATTCGCTTTTTTTCAGTCTCTCTTGCTATCAGTATGTCTAGTGAGTTTTAAATTCTTGAAGGCGTCTTTCCTTATTATATCCTCTCGAAATTCCAACTGTCTCTTTCTGATTCTAAGTATAGTCGTGAATTTTGTTTCTTTTTTCTCGAAAACTTCCATGTTATTCACATGTTCAATCCGTGGTATTCTAAGCACCCCTTCCGTGGATTCACATTTCTATTACCCCGAGTCTCTAGATCTGTGAGGAGATTGTCCAGCATTCACTTCCATATAGAAAGACCGATATTATCTGACAGTTCAGCACACTTTTCTTTGTTTCTTAACGAAATTTTTCTGTCCCTTAATGCTTTGCTTAGCTTTTAGAAGGCAACTTTCCCTTATTCTATTGTTACTTAACACACTTCTTAGACATTTAAATTTTCGTATATGCTTGATTTTGGTGTCTCTAATTCGGGGTCCGGATCTTGACCTGTTCCTTTTTGCTGCTGAAAACCATACGGCGTATAAAGCACTTAAAAGTTTAGAAATCAGCCAGCGTCTTATATGCGAAGTTGTGAACTAATTCTATTCCCAGTGTTTACTAACGTAGGCTATAATTGTGTATTAAACGGTAAGTCCTACCTACCCCAACTCAATAACAAAATTATTTATTCAGACGACTTTATTATCACATTCACTAAGTTTCTGCTGTTGTACACCCCGGTTTTCATCAGGTGATATTTATTGAAATTTTCAATTCAACCCGTTATTTACTCCACAGTGGTAAATTTTTTTTCATCAGGAAAGAAATTCAGATACATTTGCGAAAATGAGTACTGATACATGTAAACAAAGCAAACTGATATAAAGTAATCAGAAAAGTACAATAACTGTTAATGAATACTTATAGATAATTACAACAGATGCAGACAAAGCAATCAGTAAAGTACAATAAATGTGAATTCTTATAGATAATTTAATAGACGCAGACAAAGCAATCAGTAAAATACAACTTTTGTGAATTTGATTAAAAGCAAAAAGATGTTCATTCTTGTCTACTTGGCATTCCATCCTGAAGGCGTGTGTAATCTGAGGTACAAATTTTAATATCGTTAGACACCAGTTTCACAGGATCACAAGGGTTACTAGTAAGCAAAAAAAAAATGCTACGAAAGCTTATTGTTCGTGGTCATTCGCAGAACATCAGAAAAAAACGAACAAATACATGTAACCATCTAATATTAGTGAATGGGAGAGTAATACTCCAATAACATGAGTCTGGGATACAAATATATGAAACCCAATACATTATGAGATTCAGTCTGATAAGGACATAGAAGACACAGGCATTACGGCCAAAAGTTCTAACTACTCGATCTCTCGTGGGTCGTACTCTTCCTGTCTCATATTAACGATCTGGTTCTGATTATTAGTAAATACAACCTTGTGCAAAGTAATTGAAACAACCGCTGTATTTACTCTCTTTCACCATATGGTCAGTTTTAAACCCACAGGAGTGACAGTGTGTAATCGATTTCTATTTTTTATTTATTTTTTTTTCAGTGGTGTGCAGTGATATGAAACTACTTCCGGGGTGTATGACGAAGTTTGTTTGGCCTTGAAAAATATTGCGACATCAGGGATTGTATCAGATTTTTATCACGCCCAGACATTATTGTCTCGGTTGTCGATTAATTGTCCTACGGCCAATGTCTGCGATGGACGCTACTCCAAAGAAGTGGACGAAAATTGTAGTGCTGCCTGAAAACAATGGCAAGCCTTACCAGTAAGCAAACCAAAGTACTATAGACTAGCCCGGAAACTCACCTGATTTAAATCCAATCACGAAGCTGTGGTCAATCTGCAAGGAACGACTTCGTGGAATAGACTTACGAAGTATTAACATGTACACTGAGTTATGTTTCATTGGAAAAATACGATAAAGTTAATACTAACGGAATTATTCGTTTTGTTTCAATTAATTTGCACAAGGGCGTAGTTTCATCGCCATTGACATATTAAAAGTTCCTGGACAATTAATTTACACAAGGGTGTAGCTATGATACCATAGTTTATGGGTACAAAATCAAATTGATCCTATCTTGGCAGTGAATATCTCCTCTTACCTAGCTCTAACAGCTCTAACCTAGCTGTGATGGAAAACTGTGTGGCAAATTCCCAAATAAAAGCAGCAGCGTTTCATCATCACCGAGCAGAGATTCTGAATGTTCACTAATCATCACGCACGGTTGCATCCTCAATGAAACTCTCTGCTTTAAACGTCTGTTGGGATTCAATTTCACCCAGACCTCAAATGGAACTCATATACACGATTCATTTCTTCTTCTTCTTCTTCTTCTTCTTCTTCTTCTTCTTTTTCTTCTTCTTCTTCTTCTTTTTCTTCTTCTTCTACTTCTTCCAACTACTTGTTTAAGCCCGATATGTATGTCACGCGTTGCTTTTCTTTATCCGCTTTCCCTTCATCCACCCTGTGAGTATCTGACGTTCCAAGCCCTTCTTTCTCATTACGCATCCCAGAAATTTCAGGTACCTCTTCGTTATGTTAAGTATAAGTTTCCTCTTTATTTGCATCTTCTCCAAAACCTCATCGTTGCTCACATGTTCGTTCCATGATATCCTTATCCTCATTCTATAGAACCACACGTCTGTTGCCTCGAGTCTCTTGTTCATCTTTGAGGAGAGAGTCCAACATTCGCTACCGTAAAAGAGGACAGATATCACGTAGCAGTTCAGTACACTTTTTTTTTGTTACCAAGAAGCCCTTTTGTCTCGTAATACTTTACTTAGCTTTTGAAATGCGTCTTTGGCCATCCGAATACGTCTTCGGGTCTCAGCGTCGCACTTACCATTCTCTGTCAAAACAATTCCCAGATAAATTAAACTTCCACACCTGTTTGATTATAGTGTCCTCGATCTTTAAATTGCATTTCGGACTCATCATTTTTCTGTTGACCATGAATGACTGGTTCCTTGTACCGGTTCAGAAAGTACCTGACTCATACCGCCATGTTTTATATTTACACACGTCAGACCAAACAAAGAAAAGAAAATAGTGTATTTTGCCATATTTGGGCTAGATCTACCCAATCTCCAGCCTTGACAGAGTTCAAAATTGTTTCGGTGACTTTGTGGGTGATTAATTTTCAAACTTTTAGCCTCTTTCCCACTGATTCAACGTCACAACCATCTAGCAACTCTATTGCTATTTCCATGGCAAATATTCCGACGAGATACATTCCTTAGTTACTCCAGTTCAGACTTGTACATCTAAGACTCGCCATGCAAGCCTATAAATCAAACTTTGTCAAGTCTCTTTTCATGTATTCATTATTACGTGATAACGTAATAATACTCACATTTGAAAAGCAGGTGGACCTTAAATAGGCTATCAAAATGTCCACAGGGCTTTTCATTTTCTTGTAAGACTAAAGTTCCACCCAGGCAAATTCATCTCAAGAGATTCTCAATTTTGGAAGATATTCCTGCGTGGATGCTTCCCCGAAGTCTACAATCTTAACTTCTCCAATTCCAGAGTTAATCTTTATCTATCATTCATATCTTCATGGTCTTCACTTCCTAATATCTATAAAACTCACTTCACTCAGTAATCCTCAAATTTGTTTGATACTTTAACTTCGTGTTGGATGAAGATTATTATTATTATTATTATTATTATTATTATTATTATTATTATTATTATTATTCCTCTTCCTCTTCTTCTTCTTCTTCCTCTTCTTCTTCCTCTTCTTCTTCTTCTTCTTCTTCTTCTTCTTCTTTGTGCTGTTTCTTTCGGGGCGTTGGTGATCATGGTTCCCGACATTTCCTGTCCTTTTTAGCTCTTCACAAATTTTTTTTCACCCCTCCCAAAACTTGCTCTGTCATTCATTCGCTCAAACTCGTCAGGTATTGTTTCTTCTCGTCCTCTTAATTTCAATCTGTCCTGTGAGTATCGAATATTTGAAGCCCTCTTTCCTCATTATGTACACCAGAAATTAGCCAAAAGGGAATGAATAAAAATTTGAACAAACTGATCAATTGAGTCTATCCTGATAGATAGATCGATTGCGTATATGTCTATATAAGTAATTGATAGAGAGAGAAACAATGAAAGCATTGAGCACGTGCCAATCACTTAAAATTACTTGCTCTGGCACTAACAACCAAATGCAAACAAAGACCACCAACTTTTCTCAAGTTGGTGGTCTTTGCATTCAAAGTTAAGTTCGAATTTCAATCGTGTTCGTTATATTTACTTACGCGCAAATACCACTGAGATACGTATGAATCCACCTCTTCGCAAAGCAAGATAGATTCACTACTTGAAATCTTTGAAACAAAAATTTTAAATTAACATTTCATTCATAAATTGGTTTGCTATAGTTAAGGAAAATTTTACAAATAGATGTCAACTTGCTAAAATGCAAATTTCAAATATTTTCTGCACTAAATTTTCAGACGATATTCCATTTTTTTATTTGAAAATCAAAACAATCCCCGAATAAAAGAACGGTAATGAAGGACAGTTAATTAATAAAATAGTGCGGCTTATAAGCTAGTTTAAATTTTTAGGTAGCTAGAAATTTTGGATACAAAAGAAAAATAAGAAACACTCCCCTTGAACCATGAAAGCAATGATAATGGTTAGTATAATATATATATATATATATATATATATATATATATATATATATATATATATATATATATATATATATATATATATATATATATATTGGCTGCCGCCTCAGTACCTTGTATGATCATCGCAAAACACCATTGTACGCTGATTGAACTCTTTCTTTTCCATTAATAATTCCCTCTTTCCTCATTTTCACAGCGACAAAATATTATTGGACTTCCCGATTCACCGTTTCTAATGCATGATTTGAACCTCGAAGAGATGACACCCCGTTACGCACCACCGGTTAAACCGGCAGGACAGTTAAAACTCCAGCTGAACTTTGCAGATGAAAGAACCTCGCTGAATATATTTATTATAGAGGTAAGCAAGTTTTCTTCGTATCTGTGTGTGCGCATGTGTACGTGTTACGGTTTTAGGTCGAAAACGTTAGGTCATAAAGATTTGGGTATAACAGAAATTCGTTCGTTTTTTATATTGAATATTAATATTTATTATCTATTATTTATATATATACTACATATAATATATAATATAATATAATATTTATAATATAAATAATATATAATATATATAATATATATAATAATAATTATATATATAATTATATATAATAATAATTATATATATAATAATTATATATAATAATAATTATATATATAGTATATATAATAATATATAATAATATATATATAATATATATATAATATTATACATATAATAATAATATATATAATATATATAATATTATATAATATACATATATATAATATATATATAATAATATATAATATATATAATAATAATTATATATATAATAATTATATATAATAATTATATATATTTATATATTATATATATAATAAATATAATATTTTATATATTATATATCATATATTATATATTTATATATTATATATATTATATATAGTTATATATAATAATTATATATATAATAGTAATTACAATATATAATATATATAATATATAATAAATAACATATATAATATAGTAATATAATAATATATATATTATATAATACTTATTATTATTATTTAGTTCTGATGAATCATTCGGCAATGTATTCCCCTTCATTGTTCAAAATATCCTGCCAACAATCCAGTAACTCCTCAATGCAAGAGAATACGACGGGTGTTGCAGAACTTCCCATCCGAGCTCTTTAATTGTATATTTGGTCATGTTACTTATGTGGAATCGATCATTGCCATGTTGAATAATCTTGCTGCATCGCCGTTTATGTCTTTTCAGCTGAATTACCTCTTTGAGCCAATTCATATGTTCAAGATACAGCTTAACATTAACCCTTTGCTTGTTTTGAAGTATTTTATATCATTCTCTTAGTAAGGAAGTCATCTCTGTGCACAACACAAATGTCCCGGGATGCATTGGCAGCTTTGGTTTGGTTTGGTTTGGTTTATTTACTTTTACGGCACATGAATCTCAATGGGTTATTTGATGACGATGAAATTTATAGAATAGATTTGTATGAATAGAATATGTATTCTTTGTAAGAAATGAGTTTGTAGATCAGGTTTCATTGACATATTTTCGTAAAGAGGTTTTTTTCGAGAGTCAAATGTAAGTTTTTTTTCAAAAAATTGTATTGCTGGTAATATTTTGTCCAGAAAATGTATTACTGGTATTTCTAAAATAAAAAAAAAAACTATTTTTACACTTTCATAGTGTTTCGACCGCAGTTTAGGGGTTAACTAGTTGCCCATAGCTGGGACCATAACAGGTTCTACCACCCAGGATTAGGGTAGACCTGGAAACCGTAATTAAGAGGTGGTCCCACGCTTCTCACACCCCACCCGATCGGAGGCCATTGCTGTCGTATGTAGTTTATCGCATTGGTAGCTTTGTGACCTGGATTAAAAGCAGAGAGATGTCGAACATACTTATTATTGTCTACTTGGCATTCCATCTGAAAGGGGTGTCTAATCTGAAATGAAATTTCAATAACATTAGACAACAGTTTCACAGGATGGCCAAAGTTACTAAGATGCAAAAAATGCTACGAAACATTATTCTTCGCAATCGTTCGCAGAACATCAGGAAAAAAACGAAGGAGTAGATATAACAATCTAATAATTTACGTCTTTGTTCATGAAGTTTATTCTTCAAAAAATAAACTATGTTTGTTCATCAACTTTATTTTAAAAAATAAACTAAAATTGTCTTTTAATAAGTTATATCAGTCAGTTATGTGCCATACGTGATACACGCTTAGGCGATCATGTATCTTTCAATACATGACTGACTAGGCAGATTTTTTCCCGCAGTAGGTTTCCATTTCTTTCTGCGGTAGGCCAGTTGCCACCTAAGGCTATAGAACCCGGTCTGTCCTGTTAGTTACCCATAGCTGGAGGTAGAAGAAGAGGATTCATACCCTTACCAAGGGTATTAGCACGTAAGTGAATGTAATGGATTCGACTGGAATTCGAACTCGGCTCTCCGATTCCTCACTCCGAGCCGCTAACAAGTCATATATTCACTAAATTGTTGTTAATTATCGATACATCTTAAGTAAAACTTTGCAGTTTTTGTCGTGAAAAAAAAACCTTTAGATAAACTTTTGAATTTGGTCTTCATTAGAAAATGTTTTCCCCATTTTGCAGCGATCGAAAAAGTTAATCGGTTAACGAACAGTCATGTGAGTGGGATAGACGAAACCAACGGTCTTCCAAATTTTTTCCAGTATTTTTCTTGCTGTATTCATTGCATTACGCAGAAAACCCGCCATTTTGGCACACCGTTTTTTTGCGAATATATATGTTAAAGTTTGCTAAGTCTCTTTTCATGTATTGATTATAACGTGATAATACTCACGTTTGAAAAAAAGGTGAACTTTAAATAGATCATCAAAAAGTTAGCTTAATAAAACATCATAAAGTAAGTCTGATATGCCATCAAAATGAGGGTCTTTCTGGCAACTGTAATTTCTAGAACACCTAATGCGAAAAGAGGGTTTCGAGCATTTGACACTCACTGTACATATTGATGCCAAGAGAGACAGAGAGAAACAAAGAATAATCTGGGCAAATGGTTGGGAGAGCAAGGAGTTGGAGTGATAGTAAAAAAAATAACTTTACTAAGAGTAACAAAAGATATGAAGTTGTGGAGAATGATCGTCCAAGTTCTGAATTGAACGCAACACAAAAAAGAAGTTTGATCATTCACTGCAAACGATTCTCCACCTACAATCCTGGAATGCATATTCCCTCTTAATCATAGAAATGTCGATATGGTGCATCTGGACATATACTACCTATTCTTCTATGTGCTGTATCCCTTCAGGACGTTGGTGGTCATGGCTCTTCACTATTTCCTGCCATTTTTAGATCTTACTAACTTTCGTCTTTTTATCATATCTCTTAAATATTGTTCCTGTATCCCGCTCAAGGCTTACAGACACATCACGCTGAAACACCGGATTTTGATTTTTTAACTTCCAGATAGGTGTGCCATTGTTTATTAGATATTGAAAATTATATGAAGTTACCCGCCTGCTAAGAAGCAATTTTTTCTCTGTTCACAACGCTCAAATTCCTCGCCATTTTCTTCGCATTTATCCCCACCCTTGTTACTAAAACTAATGAGTATATATTTTAATGCGAATCATATTTTCCATTTATGTTTATTGTAGGCACAGAATCTCATCCTGCAGACGTCATCTCAGCAGCCTCCCCTAAACCCATATGTTAAATGTTTCTTGGTGCCGGGAAGAACGGTTAAATTCAACACGAAAACAGTTTATAAAACTAAGGTAAATCTTCGTTCAACATCTTTATAAATAGTAGCTTTATTATGGCCATAACAAGGGAGACAATTCAAATGCTGAAGCTCTTCGTTTGACTTGAAATCTTAATCAATAAAGTATTTATAGGCTAATAATTTTGTTGACTTCAATCCGTACTGAGAATGATTATTTATTGCGACATAAATATACAATTGTGATACAAGGTCAAAGGGGAAGTGAGGTAAGGTTAGTCAACAGTAAATATCCTCGATATAGCTAATCAGATTCACGACCTATTCATTCATTACAATTTACTCATTCACCGCAAGAACTCATCCATCATCATTCAATCCGACATGTACCTCAATGCCACATATTCATAGGGTACCTACAAAACAACCTCATCATGTAAAAATTTGTCTATATCAGTCAATTATATTCTATGCGTGATATACGCTTAGGCGATCGTGTATTTTTCGATACATGACTTCTTTCTGCGGTAGAGCAGTTGCCAAACTAAGGCTGTAGAACCCGGTCTGTCCTGCTATTTACCCATTGCTGGGGGAAGAAGAAGAGGATTCATACCTTTCCCAAGGTCATTAGCATGTAAGTGAATGTAATGGATTCGGTTGTAATTCGAACTCGGCTCTCTAACAAACTAAAAATATAACAAGAATCAAACTAAAACATAACAGCTGTTAGTAGGACCCATCCACCCGGCAAAAATAATAAAAGTGGCCGCTGGATTCTACCATTAGACGGAATCAAGAAGCACACTCACTAATGGAGTAGGAAGGAAAAATAAATGACGGAGTGGGAAAACCAAAGACTGGCCCAGTCGAAATAAAAAAAAAAAGGGTGGGGGGACAAAAACAAACTGACATGGACCATAACAAAAGAGAGTACCAGGAATAGGTAGAAAACAACACTGACTCATTAACTCGGTAAAAAAAAAAATAGTGCCTAACTCAACCAGGAGAGGGTTCATAGGAAAATGTCCCATTGCGTGAAAAAGGACTTAAAAAAGAAAATCAAGGCTAGTACCGTTCACACGAATCAGGCTCGCCGCAGTTACCTAACTTTCGCTGAATTCTGTCGATAACAGACATTTTCTATCAGTTCTGATCTTCATCTTGAGCTGATGCCCAAAAAATTTGACAGATCCCGATGTGAATAACGTTTGTATTGCAAGAGTCCCTCCATCAATGACGTCCACACCACCATCCTTGCCATGGCTAACAACGTGAAAAACACCATCGGTTTCACCCTACAGAACGGGGATGACACATTATCGCACACATATGCGAGTTCTAAATGGAACTAAAAAATATTTTAGAATCATTCCCCAGTCGTCAGAATTTACAAAGCTGCCTCATCTGAGTATAATATGTTTATTAGCTTCCTCAGCCTATACACAGAGTTTTGATTTTTACCCATTTCTCAGACATACAATCATAGGGTGAGCTTATCTTCGGATCGACTTATATACGCGTAGATATGGTATTGTCGGAGTTAACTCCCCCTAATTTCCTAATTTTCCAAACTATTACTAGAGGACGTCCTTCAGTTCTATATATAGTAGGCGATATATTTTTCTCGCTCTCTTTCTCCTTACTTTTCAGCTGAGACTAAAACATGTAAATCTCTCGTGGAGATTTGCGTTTTTCCCCTTGTGGAAAACGCCATGGACAATACATACACACACACACACGTACGTACGCATATTCACTGACTTCATGACCAAAAAAAATCTCCACGTCCATTTGTACACACACATTATTGTCCATGTACATTTGTTAATACATAATTATTTGTTTGTATATATATATATATATATATATATATATATATATATATATATATATATATATCGGTTCTTGTTGTTTCATTAAATTTCCTTATGGCGGATTCAATCTCCGCCATGTTTGTTGTGGGCGTTTCAGACACGGGTTCATCTCACAACGCGTACACAGGGCCGCATCAATATCACATTAAAGAAACCTTTCAGTAGTAACAAAAATTGAAATAAAGTTATTTTAAACGAAGTGTTTTATGTAACAAAAACAATAAATTTATTAATAAAACGCGTTTTGGAAATAAAAAGTCTAAAATAAACACTTTATTAATCAAATGTGAGTGGAATGTTATTGTCTGAATGAGGGATAAAGAAAGGTTTGAAAAGGACACAGATTTTCCTAACTGCGATGTTGTAAATTCTTGCATTTTTCTCTGACCAGACATTCATTTAAGCATGGATAATAATAATTTTTACCTACAATTATTTATTTTCCCATTCTAATATTTCTTCTTGTTTACGTTTTCTAATTCCACAGAATCCCGTTTTCTTAGAAAAGTTCTCTATCAAAGAACTTTCGCCCGTGGATTTTACCGAAAACGCAGCTCTGGAATTCCATGTCTATTCTTCAGAAGGTCGAGGCAGACGCCATTTGCTTGGCGTTTGTTCCATCTTGTTAAAAGAAGTCGATAATCTCACGGACGGCAAGGCGAATCTTAGCCTCATTCCACAGACTGTATTCCGGGTGAGTGCATCCGCATTGTATATATTTACTTTTCGCATCAGGAATCTTTGCAACCTGACCATTTCTGGACAATTTCAAATAAACATACAAAATATGCAAGGCATATATACTCGTTGATGTCAAACACGAACCCCATTCCTCGCAAAAATAATTCTAATGTCAGGTCATTTGGTCAAATTATGGGAATTCTGAGGAATTAAGAACTGTTCAGTGTCTGCTCATATTACTGTGTGCGCTTAACACTTTTCTGCGTCATCGAAAAATTCCCCTACAGAAATATGGGCAAATTTCCCATATCTATATATTGGACTCTTTGATATCACAGAATTTTAAATTATTTTGAGCAATAAATGTCATAATTCTTAAATTATTTTTAGCTTTCAGAATATTTTACCTTGTAAATAAATGGATAGTAATTTTCCATTTGTATTGTGACAATATTTTGCATGATGTATATTTTGTTTGTAGAGAACATTTAATATTTTTTTAAATCCCTGGTCACGGCACCAATATTGTAACAAGTTATATAGTGTTGAGGACTTCCTTCTTCGTTAATTCTTTTTGTAAAAATATTCGGTTATGATACCTAAAATGTATCAAGTCTAGAAAAGCTTGAATACAAACATTGGAGATTTCGACAAGGCAGGAATGAAGCTCAATTCATTATAATTGGCCAATTTCCCTGTTTCTCATGTTATTCGAAAACAACAAGTTGAACCGAGCTAGCCTCCTCAACGCATGTCAATAAAACAGAATTCATCAGAATGATCTTACATAAGTCTGTTTTTCTCTGCTATGGCAGAAGTGATGACACTGATTGTTTTTTCCAATCCATACTAGAAAAAAATGCAAAAACATAGCCCCCACCTCTTCAAATTTAAAGACAAATTCTACAGATGCATGCTAGGATTTCTTCTGAGCCAATAAGATAAACCACTTCTCGACCTCGTCCCCCATATTTTCGTTCTTTCCTCCCTTGGTGCCAGAAATCTGCGATAACTTGACTGTAGTCCATTTGTGTGCCAACACCATTCTTGGTTTCTTTAATTTTTGCCTCATTACTGTTGCTTTGTTTCCTTTTGCCTTGAATATATTGTTTGTCTAACATTATTTTTCGCCTGTTCTTTTCTTTCTTTTCTTATTGTTTATTGCAAACTTTGATAGTTCTATACGTTGGACATTTTTCTAAGCTTTTCATCCCAAGCAAGGCGGGAGTGCCACTAGCACGCAAGGGGTTACAGAATGTGGGAGCAAGAGTAAAGAGGTGTGATAGCGGAAAGGATGAAGAGAAGGACGGGGAATAGATCAAGGCATCTGGAGATGTCGATTGACATTGTATATGAATCTTTGGAGATTATAGCTATCAGGGAAGCAAGTAAGAAGAAGGAAGTTTCACAGACGGGAAGTGCGAGATGAAGCTATTGGAGTCGAAGAGACGCTTACATTTAACAGTTTTGACAGTGAAAGGGTGGGACTGAGATGCCGACCTAGTGGCGCGTTTAAATTCATGCAGTTTGGGAACTAGCGAAAGTAGCTCATCGGAACAGTTACCGTGAAAGTATTTGTAGAAAAGACAGAGGGAGGCGTCTGTGAGAGAGTGACTGTAAACGAGATGCCAGATCAGATCCAATCACATTGCATATCCGTCTTTGGATTTTGTCAAGACGAACAGCGGGGGATCCAAACCATATATGAGAGCAATATTCCATGCAAGGGCGAATGGTTGATTTATAGATTTGAAGAATGGACTCGGGCGAGAAAACTTTCTAGCGCGACACTGAGAACCAAAATACATTTGACCATGTCGATTTTCTCTATACTGATATTATTCAATCATGGTTACAAGATAGACTTGTTTTTTTTTTCTAGCCTAAGAAATCTTTTAAGTCCTTTACATATTGCCAGTTCGTAAAACATAGCTTCTCCCTGAACTATGAACTACTAGCCAGTGGCAGTTGAGTGAATTATTTCCGATCTAAAATGTTTGTTGGTCAAAAACACAACTGTTCACTCTTACTTAATACTAAAAGTTCTGCTTTCTCCTGTCCTCCGATTGGCTTCTCAATATGAGCATAAACCGATCAATGATTTTCCCCGCACCTCTGAACTTTCTGTTGTACTCTGTTACCGACTAAGATTGACAACATTGACATAACATTTCATAAATTTTCAAAAACTTATATCAATAATTTGTTCCAAATAGAGTGTTTTTTTATTCGAATGAAATGTCCACAAATGTATTATTGCTATGTTTATAAAATCCTGGCTTCTCTTTTGCATGTCGATAACTAATACGCTACCAACACATTCTATTCAATAAATAATTCGTTCGAACTCATGTTTTCTTTGTGAGTCAAAAGACTTCATTTCGGCTTTCTTCAAAAACCAACTTAAAATGCAATCGTATGTCCGAATGCTTTTTCGTTTGTCTTAATATGTCGTATCAATTCTAGCGAGATATTGTTCCAATATTAGTATAACATTCGTTTTATTAACTTATCTATCTTGCTGTATTTTTCATTGACTAATTTTCTTTTTTATCTGTCTATATTTATTATGTACATTATATAGATTATTCGGATTATTGTCCTCATCTTTGTCACCATATTTATTACAAAGTTTCGACCGTTGTACGCTCCGGCCTTCTTCAGGTGGTTGGAATGTCGAACCACCTGAAGAAGGCCGGAGCGTACAACGGCCGAAACGTTGTAATAAATATGGCGACAAAGATGAGAACAATAGTCCGAATAATGTAAATAGTGTAATTTTCTTTTATTTATTTTTAAACTTTTTTTTTATTTACTTCAATCAAGTCAATTTAAAAACACCTTTGACTTCCAACAAAGTTGAGAAAACTGCCCTACACAAATGACTCAGCCACAGTATTGTACAAGGTGTTTCAAAAAATGTGATGAGAAGTAAATATGTGATTGACTACATAGTCGAGGCAAATGAAACTAAACAGGCTTATTGTTGAGCAAAATAAGATGTAGTCATCAACATTTGAATGGGAAATTCAATGGTATGCGGATTTCATGAACGCGTACCACTTGTGATACGGTACACGTCAAATCGAGCACAGACAGACTTCTTTGAACTTTTGTGCCATGTCCATATCTGCATTGCAGTTGATGCATTTTAAAGAATTCTCGTACGCTGCACAATCTTGTTCGACCGTTTCAAACATATTCTAACAGACAAAATGCCTTTTCTTTTCCAATGAATGGCATTTCTATAGCTGAAAAGAAAAAGAAAGAAAACATAAAACATACAATTTTGTGTTTTTAGAAGAATCAGGTTTGAAATAACCAATTGCAGAAACAACGCTGGAATTGATGTTCTGATTTATTTTTTTCTATAATTCCCTATTGTCCTCTCTCTTCACTTCTGCTTGCAGTTGCATCAAGGAGATCTGCGAATTTCTGGCTGTTATCAACCCGTCGCTGGGAAAATGGTTTTCAATGTTATCGAAGCAAAGAACATACCAAAAGTAACGTTGGTGGGAACTGTCAGTAAGTAGAATAGCAACACAAATACAACATTCAAGATCAATTATTATTATTATTATTATTATTATTATTATTATTATTTACACTTGTGCAAAGGTTTCTAGATCCCGCTTCTTTTGTGGAAACAAGAAACTTAAAATACAGTAGATTTGGCTTGATTTATTTTGTTTTACGGCATATCAACACTTCAATGGGTTATTTAATGCCGACAATATTTTTAGGATAGATTCGCATAAATAGAATATGCATTCTTTGTAAGATATCTGTTTGGAGATCAGGTTTCATTGACGTATTTTTGTAAAGAAGGTTTTTGCCGCATCACATGTATTGCTGGTAAGTTTGTTTTTTGTTTTGTTTTTTTAACTATTGATCGTATTATTTTTTTTTTTTTCAGAAATGTATTGCTGGTACTTTTACTGGGAAAATCTATTTTTATACGTTCATAGTGTTTTCATCCTTTTTAAGGAGCTAACTATTTGCCCGTAGCTGGAAACCTAATAAGTGCTACTTTCCTGGGTCAGGGTGGATCTAGGAACAACGGTAATTCAGAGACGGTTCCATGCTCCTCAAAACATCTTGAACTTTATCATCGTACTCAGGACGAAATATACAGTTCATAAAAAAGCTTTAATATTTTGCCCGTCACTTATCGACGTTCAGTGAGTAGTTATAATGGTGAATTTGCGGCCATATTCCATTGAAGCACTGGTTCTCGTACGAGCAGCAAAGTTAAGCAACGTCAATCCTGGTCAGAACCTAGATGGATGAACGCTTGAAAATAACAGTTGCTGTTGGCTTGGATGTGCAGGTGGTGTAATAGATTGCGAATTGTTAATCGGAAAAACGAGTTCCAGTTCCAGTCGAGTTCGTTATATTCACTTACGTGCAAATACCCTTGGGAAAGACATGAATCCACTTCTTCTCTCTCCAGTTATGGATTAATTAGTAGGACTTGTATCAGTAAATCATTATCGAACCCCTAAAATTCTTATAATCTCAAAAATATTTTCTGGCTTTAAATAACCTGCAAAAAGTTGATAAGTCGTAAAAAATAACAAATCAATCAATCGATCAAAATGGCGGAGAACACTTCTCCGGCAGCGTGAAAATTGGAATAAACACACACAGGTATATATACATTCATAATCTAAGAAAAATTAAAATATTAAAAAAAAAAAATAGAGAGGATATTTGAATAAAAAAATGAAATAATAATGAATAAATTAATATTTAAAATGAAAAAATAATTTATTTTCAATCAAAATTTCTTTAATTTAATTGTGCATTGAATATCTCGTTTTCAAAAGCAAGTGCTGAGAAGTTTTGCACACAGCATAATAAGAAAGATGCATATGGCATCATTCTTTTAATTTTAATCTATTTATTTAATGCACTTGTCAGAAGACTCTTTAAATGCTAAAAATCTACGTCTCAAATATAAAATAAATGTTTAAAGTTCTATATCCCTGCATTGCCCAAAATCGTGAATTGCACCGAAATATATATATATATATATATATATATATATATATATATATATATATATATATATATATATCCAGGTACGATGAGAACGAATAGAGTACACTTTCAACTTTCGTAACGTAACATTTAATTTAAAAGAGTAATAAAACAATATTATTTATTTATATATTTTAAAAAAATGAAGATGTATTTTTCTTTTGAAACCAAATTAATCGTTCACTCGCCATTAATTTACAATCGCCTGAAGAGACGCATCGTTATGTGTTGAAACACGACTGCAATTGTGTAGCGATTCTCACATGTTTTTGTTATAATATCCTAAAATAAGTATATATATATATATATATATATATATATATATATATATATATATATATATATATATATATATTAGTAATTTCACTGAGACAGATTTTAAGAACATCCGTTTTCCCTTCTTTCTTTCTTTTGCTCACTGAAACCAATGCAGTGTTTCTGATAAGTCTTTTTCGTTTTTCAAAACGGAATAGTCCATTAGACATAGAGATTTAGTAAGCGTAGCTTATATGAGGCACAAGGCCGAAAGTATGGCACACCCAGTGCGGACCGAAGTCACTAAGTCGTAACTGATCTAGGGAGAGAAGCGTGCTAACTATTACACTACATCATAGTACCCAAATAAAGGGTTTCTAAGCGTAAGTTAGTTGTGGCACAAGGCCGAAAGTATGGAGCACCCACTGAGGATCGAACTCACTAATCATTCGTAATGAAAAAAAGAAAAAAGTGCATTCTCAGTGATATTTTTCTCATTAAACGTACTGGGGGTGGAAGAACGACTCTTTAATTAAACATGGCAGTTCAAATACTCCGAAACAAACTCTTTCTGATTAGACCCAGTCCAGATATTTCGGTCTGAGACAAGTGCTGACTGGGGATTGTTATTAAAGACTTCTCCTGTTTTAGCTGCCTGTAGGGAGGAGTTTAAGCTCAGTCAAAGGGGAACTGTTCGCCAGCTAACCGCAAACACCCGCTGAAGCGCGACAAGCAATAACACGATTTCACACTCTTCGCTTTCACCTTTTTTCTAAAATATAGTAATAGCTGTCCCGCGTCGATGTTGAAGCACGAGAATGAACCAGTACGTCGTTCGGGTTTTTTTTCGTTCACACACTTTTTTGATTTCTTTTCTTTTTTTCTTTTTTTATATTTTATACTAATGTTCAACCAATACAAAGTAGAGGGTTACTATTTGGTGTTGTGGTGTTGAGTGTAACAAAAGGCAAGAAATAAATTTCATGCTACTGTGCGAAAAAGATAACAGTTTTAAGCCTAGATGTGAAGAGGTCAAAATGGTAGTGATTTCCGGGAGTCTGTTCCACAAAGTAACAGTTCTTGGAAAGAAGCTGTCCAAATGAAAGTTCTTTCTACTGGAATACGAAAAGAACTGGAGATGATTCACACTTCTGCATCCAACCACTGGTCAGAATCTAAAAGCTAACCAGGTGCTGGTTCAAGGCACAACGCTACACAATCTTTTTTTCGGTTAATAACATGGAAGAATAAATAGTGTACCATTTTTGATTGAATTTGTCAATTCCTTATAAACATTCGAAAATGTCTCTCTTTTGCAGATCCTTACGTGAAGGTGGAAATGTACGTGAATGGAATACGTGAGGCAAAACACAAAACCAAAGTGCGACAAAACCTCACCGAGCCGGTGTGGCATCACCAATGTGTATTTGACATCAACCGAGAAAATCCGAAACTTCTGGGTCACGTCTTCGTCTTTTCAGTCATGCACAAAGACATGATGACCGGGGCACACAGAATTGGAAAGGTAAATTCTCCCTCTGCACTTTTCTCTTTATCAATTGTCTTCCATTGTCTCTTTTCTTTCTCTGTCTCATTCACTAATCTTTCTCTTGTCTTCTCATGTCTTTCTATCGCTTCTATTGTCTCTCTCTCCTTCCGCTCTTTCCTTTCTCCTCTCTACTGTTTTCTCTTTTAATTTGTCTCTTATCTCCCCCACTATCTCGCCTCTCTTCCTCATGCTTTTACTCCCGTTCTCTTTCATTCCCCCAGACACGAATGCTATGAAATTTTGCTTGATGAAAAAAGAACTTTAAATCATCACTTAACATTTCAGGAAGTTTTTCTGTGTTATACGAAAATGAAGTTTAGTTTTGTGCACTTCCGAAATAAATGTAATACAACTTGCCGATTAACAAAACATGTTCACTAAAAGGATGAATTCTGTTGAATAAAATTGATTGAAAACGTTTCTTTGAAATAAATTCTGAAAAGCTGAAATTATGTTTTATAAAATCTTGTAGCTTCAGAAGATTTTTAAAGTATTTTCTTTGTTGGTGAAAATTTGCAAAAGTTGGAAAATTCAAGTCAAATTTTACTAGCATGGCGGCGACGTGTCTTGTTGACTTTCAAAAAGGTCTCAATCTTGTGGGATACGTTCGCGCTCCCCATTTATTTAGTTTATGGTCACATGACAGGCTCCAAACTGTCGTTCAAAAATATTGGCGGTAAAACCTGATTACGTGGGCGTTATTCGTATTTATTATTATTTAATCAATCAGCAATCAGAAAAATAGTAAGTTATCATTTTGAAGAAGATGTATAGCAAATGCATTGCAGTATTGTTCAACCAATAAGATTTGTCAAGAAAAAATTCAAAAATTGAAGTAGAATGCTAAAATACTACTGCAGCAAAGACACCTTAAAATGATGACATGAGTCTTTTCCTACTGTGCCTTAGGAGCAAACGTCGCAAATCTTAATAAACGTCTCTACAACCCTTGACTTTTATATATATATGTTGTGTGTGTGTTTGTGTGTGAAATATATATATATATATATATATATATATATATATATATATATAATTATTTTTTTTTAATATGATTCCTTCGCCACATAAGAGTTCTCATGCTTCAAAAACGAGAGCCGAAAACCTTGGCTCTTGTTTTTGAAATATGAGAACTCTTATGTAGCAAAAGAATCATATTTTTAAAAAGTAATTATAATTATAGCTCTACTTCTGTACTTTTTCTTTTAATTAAAAGTAAAACACTAAAGAACCCCGGATTATTTACCTAATGTGTTCTTTCCTATTTTTCTACATATTTGCATATATATATATATATATATATATATATATATATATATATATATATATTAATAAAAACAGACCACTTTAAGGTTCCATGTAATAAGTTATTTCACCACAACCCCTTTAACAGGGCTCTGGATCATCAGACTTTACTTCCAAAGGTTGAAATGAAAAATGAAAAGAAATTCACGCGTTTTTGATGGACCTCATCAAGCATATGTAAAATTAACGAAGTGAGGAAGTAAGGTGGGAGAGAAGATAAGATATGAGTGGGTTAGGTGTACCATTTCAATTCCTTATTCTTAACCCCCTTAATAAGTGGGTACCTAAAAACAACCACGAGTTGATTTAATGAACAAAAATCAAACGAATAGATGTCAACTTAACAACCAATAAGACAAAAGTTTAGAAAAAACCCAATATCAGTGATAGAACTAACATATTTAATTGGATTGATGTGAGTTTGTGACACTGAGTTTCACGCTATTTGTGATCGTCGGACAAAATAGCGTGAAACCCAGGGTCAGAAACTCTCATCAATCCAACTATATATATATATGTGTGTGTGTGTGTGTGTGTGTGTGTGTGTGTGTGTGTGTGTGTGTGTGTGTGTTATGGTCCGGTACCTTGTACCACGGTGATAGTCCAAGGTAGAACCAATAAAGAACTCGAACGCGGATATGGAATAACACAGATATATTACAAACAGGAATATATACAGAGAAGTAGAAAAGTTTTAGTACGAACAATCAGTTCAGGTTTAGTAGTAATTGTCTGAACACGACTCTGTTTCGGACTGCCTCTGACTCGACTGACTCCTCTCCAACTTTAGGCTAAACTCCAGACTTCGCACGGAACTCCCTGCTTCCTCTTGAGGCGCAGCATTTATTACGTATGGAATAGTCCATTATGTTATTATGGGTAAGGTTCCATAACTATATATATATATATATTTATATATATATATGAACAAAATAGACGTCATATTGCACCTAAGGCACCTTTAGACCAATGCTTTTTCAATGGTATGCGTTGACAAATTGAAAATCAATCAAAGACACAACTATAATAACGAAAGAAGAGTGAAAGTTGGAACTCGATTAAAATAAAGTAAATTTTAATTATAAATAATTCAAAAAAGGAAAAGGGCAAGTTCCACAAGAGTATAAAATAGATAGAAGGCACTCACAGTACCTCCGACAACCGTAAGGAGCGCATAAAATGCTCGTTTTGTCTACACAGGCTCGGCTGATGAAATTTTATGAATACAGCCTCGGGAACTCGGTGATGGTAAACCGAGCGAGCATTGAGTATAATTGAAAACGAAGTGTCTTCATAGTCGGCGACACAGTCCGGGCTGTCGTGCAAATGTTGCCCAATAGACGAATCGTGGACTGGTTTATGCGCTCCTTATGGTTGTTAGAGAGACTGAGTGTGTCTTTTTCACCTTTTATATTCTTGTGGAACTTACCTTTCCTCCTTTTCGAATTTTTTAATTATTTATAATTAAAATTTACTTTATTTTAATCGCGTTCTAACTTTCCCTCATCTTTCGTTATTGTGGTTGTGTCTTTGTTAACCAATATGCCAACGCACACCTTTGAAAAAGCGTTGGTCAAAAGGTACCTTACGTGAAATATTCTGATTTTTTTTGTTCAAATCTGTTTTATTTCTGTAGGTACAAATCTCTTTTTGTATATATATATATATACATTTATTATACTTTTTTTCAGATGGAATTAGGTTGGTCCAGTCATGGTGAATTACTGAATCATTGGTATGAGATTATGGAACATCCCCATCGTCCAGCCGACCATTGGCATGCTGTTATCAAAGAAAGTAAAGTCAGCTCTTGAATGCAACGTTCTCTTTCACTTGATTGGCTGCATTACTTGCCAGTTCATTGAGACCCCCCACAAAAGCCAGCGGCAACTTCATCGCCATCATCAATAACAACTGTGTCTACACTCGATGCCAGTATGACTGAACAATAGTAACTGCAGTAGTAACCGTAGCAATCTTAGCAAAGAACGGAAGTAACCGCCACCGCTGTCATAAACTACTTCCACTTGTAACTACCTACCAAAAGGGAAAGAAGGCGGTGATATTTTTTTTTCTTAAAAACTTGAAAGGTTTTTTTAACCATTGTCTTTTATTTATTTGACATTTTATTTGTTTAATTTGATTCCTTCTAAATTCTGGGGTGTATAGATTAGTACAAGGAATCGATTTTGAAAACTCTTATCGGCTAAAATCAATCCTAAACATTACACGGTAATCTTCAAGTGCCCTGTATTATTAACTTGAACTTCTATTTCAGTAATTTTTTTTTTCTGTTTCTTCATTTAATTATTAATTTCTGTTAGTACGAAGAGCAAAAAACACAAAGAAAAAAGGGGATAATAATTGGTCGTTCATAAAAAAAAGGCGCAACTTGATTGGTTGATTGCCAATAAGGAACTATGACCGATTGGCTGAACGCCTGTTGTGTTAAACGATTTGATTTGCTTCCACCGACACTTAGTCAATCAGTTGCTGTTCTTTGAAACTTTTTCTTTGAAATTACTGCTGAGGTGAGAAAAATACAGATGTTTGTCCTCGTTACATTTTAAATGTTTAGATTTCGTCTCCTCTGAATAAGTTTGAAGTTAGAAGTTCGATGCAGGTTTGAGAAGACTACGTATTTGCTTATTTTAATGCAGACTTAATGAGCCTTAAAACGAGTTATTCATTTATCTATTTATTAACAGAGATGTTAATCATAAAGGAAGCATGTCAAAATTCGAGGCTAGGGTCAAGGAAGTGCGATACCAATAATCCAGTATTTGACAATAATCGCGAAGTAGTCAGCAAGATTCTCTCTTAGTTGGTAGAATGTGAAAAAATACTTTTTTTTTTCGCAGTGGGTGATAATTCTTACTTTTTGTGGATGCGGAAATTAGATTAAATGAAGGGTCGAACAGAAAGGTTTCACCAACAAAAAAATGACTAAACCATTTTTTCTAACAAACGGAAATATGTGAATTTCTTTTAAATTCCTTTTTATTTAACTAACCACTGTGTTAAACTGGTCGCATTATATACGTTTTCATTAGCCAAAGTTGCATAATCATAAAGTATATTTGTTATATTGGTGGGAGTTCGTTTCAAACATCCTCGTCGTCACTGTTATTTTCCGTGCTAAGGGAATAAACACATAATACCAGGTGGATACTAGAAGAAAGGTTTATTGTACACAAGTACAATATGAAATACGGTACAGTTATACACACAGGTCAATCTAATTTGAAGGTCGGACGTGCTTACGTCGTCTCCCTCGCTCTCCTCTTCCTCTGACTCTCGTAGACGGTTGACTTTATAGGTACTGGTATTGGTA